>JBBPDA010086534.1:0-12006 GCA_037974385.1 Arnoldichthys spilopterus
TGTTCTGACCCCTTTCTATCAGAGTCAGCATCACTTTCTACACCACAGTAGCTCTTCTGTGGGATCAGACCAGACTGTCTCGCCTTCACTCCCCACATGCAGCAGTGAGCCTTGGGTGCCCATGACCCTGTCTACTAGTAACTACTGCACACCTGGAACAGACCTGCTGTTCTGGAGATGCTCTGACTCAGTTGTCTAGAATATCACAATAAGACACTTGTCAAAGTGGCTCAGATCCTTATGGTCCAGCTTCCAGCACATCGACTTTAAGTACTGACTGTTCACCTGCTGCCTAATATATCCCACACCTCTGACAGTTGCCATTGTACTGAAATAACTAGAAAGTCAATGTTACTATAATGTTATGGCTGCCCGGTGTATATACAGTTTAATACAAATACTTTATAATAAGGCAGTTTATTATTAACCTTTTATTTATGAATGTAAAATGTATTACACCATATAAATAGATTCGTGTTAAAATGAACAGTGACCTTAACTGCAGTCATAAAATCATAAAATGTCTTTAAAACAACATTGAGCACAATGTTCTCCCAGAGCTTATCACACTGATATGCAAGTAAATCTGCCCATAGACCTTTGGAAATTGCTTTATTGTTTATTTTGTTTATTAATAAATTTGTACGACCTCTGGTCAAATGATATGCATAAGTGAAGGTAAGTTTACATCCATTACAGAGAACACTGTACATACACAGAACATACTGTTTACTGTTTCAATATAGCATATTATGGGAAAAACATAAAATGTAGCCTGTGCAAAAGTTATGGCATATTTCATACTTCAGATTTGTTCCATGTGGACCTCTTATTTGACTTGACAACAGTTCAATGATGCAAAAGTTTGAAATATCATCAAATGTAACAAAAATATTTGGCTTCACAGTTATTATATTATTGCACAGTACAGTAGTGACCCAGTGATGTTCACTGCACCTTCTAGTGGTGGTGATAAGAATTTCACCATTCTAATTTAAGTTGCTCTACAAGCACAGGTACATAAAACAGTGGCAGACCCCACTGCAGTACATTCATCTTCTTTTCAAGGATAAAAGGACAACAGATATCAGAACAGATATCACTTACCCTAACTCTAATCCAATCACTCAGTGACTACTGCATCACCAATCATGGCGAATACAACAAGAAACAACGACCATAAACAAATGCTAAGAAGGAGAAGTGCAGTGTTGAATAATGGATTGGCTTTATCTGCTCCTGCATGTCAATGCTGGTACTCTTCAGTGGAGCATTTCCTCCAGATAATGCCCCCTGTTAAGCCTGTCAATATGTAAAAATAATTTATGACTATTGATGCAGTCTTTATGGCACATGGGACTAGCAGCTGCTGGCTTGTTTAATAAAGAAGAAACATTAAACACTTGTGCATGTTGGAAGTGTGATGCAGGAGAACAGCAAGTGTACTTACAGGAAAGAAGAGTAACACCTGTAGGTTCATTTATAAATTAATTTACAGTTAATGTATGTTACAATATACAAAACAGAAGAAATATCTATGACATTATAATAAAACAGAGATATTTGTTCAGTTAAAAGTGCATTCCCTTCCTAAATTAGAGCTTAATGTAATAATTGTAATTTTTCCTAAATTCTCGATTCTAAACTGAATTTCAGAAAAGGTTAAGACATTTTGTAATCAAGTCAAGTCAACTCGGCTTTTATTGTCATTTCAACCATATACAGTTCACACAGTACACTGTGAAACGAAACAACGTTCCTCCAGAACCACGGTGCTACATGAAACACAGGACCACACTGTGGTGGCCTAGTGGTTAGGGCACTGTGCTGTGGACCTGAAGGTCGAGGTTCAAGTCCCGGCTCAGGCACTACTGAGGTACCCTTGAGCAAGGTACCGTCCCACTACTCTGATCCAAGTCTTGGAAATCGCTTTGGATAAAAGCCAAGTATGTAAATGTAAATGTAAAACAACTAACAACATAAAGTACAGCGTGTGCAAGGATGTGCAAACATTGCAGGACAGTGCAAAGACAGACAGATACAAAACAAGACCAGTGACAAGTGACCAGTGCAGTTCTGGGACCACCAGGTGTGAGGGAGCAGGATGTGCAAAAATACAACACTGTGATTGTAACCAATGAAACAGGAGCAGGAAGAATGGAGCAGCATAAGTATAATATAAATAATAAATATAAGTTAAGGACTAGTTAAGTGTGTGTGTGCTGATGGTCCCTGAGTGTTTATGAGTCTTGTTGCATGGGGGAAGAAACTATTATGCAATAAAACCAAAATCTACAGTTTGTAAATTTTCTTGAATGTTTATTTAATTGGCTTAAGTATAACATAACTACTGCTGTTCTGGTTAAACAACTTGATTGTATTTTGTTAATATAAGAACATTTTGAATTAGAAGCTTGCAACATTCTTAGAAATGTTTGTAAAGCAATGAAAGAGTGAAACGTATATAGAATATTCAATTATGCCATTTACAAACATTCCAAAATAAGCAGTTGAGCTGGAATCAGGTGAGGAGATCATGATTGGGTATAAAAGAAGCTTCCACCAAAAAGTAAAGTCTCTGCAAGTAAAGATGGGTCATGGCTCCAAAACTCAGGCTTTCATCATCTACAGTACACAGCATTGTGAATAGATTCAGAGAATCTTTATTTCTATAGCGCTATTCTATACAGACGTTGTCACAAAGCTGCTTTACAAAATCCGGGTCCGAGCCCCTAATGAGTCAATGTAACGGAGGCAAGGAAAAACTCCTTGAGCTGGAGCAAGAAACCTTGGGAGGAACCAAGACTCAGTAGGGGAACCCGTCCTCCTTTGGTGTTGACCAGAGGAGGATGAGTTCTAGCATTTAAATTAAACAGTCAAAAGATGAGAAACAGTTAAGTGTGAGGAGGAAGGAAGGAAGCCCTACTGGTAAAACGAACTGTTGAAGGGTAAACACTGGCTGGAACCTGGATCCTCCCAAGGTTTCTTCCTACTGCTTAGGGAGTTTTTCCTTGCCTCTGTCGCCCTCGGCTCTTTGGGGGCTCGGACCCGGTTTCTGTAAAGCTGCTTTGTGACAACGTCAGTTGTAAAAAGCGCTATACAAATAAACTTGACTTGACCTGATTTGATAATAGATAATAATGGAAGGGGACAGGGCAGCTCCTATAGTCCTAGTATAGAAGACAATCTACTCAACAGTATGGGCTGGCTGCTAGACTAGCTGGTGGTAGGGAGCGCAGCATTTCCTGTGTGCAGGTGGGCCATGATGAACGTAAGACAGATTCAATGTATGGTCAGTAGCTCCACTCTGTGATGATGGTCAGATATAAATAGTGAATAGGACAGCAGAACCTCACGGTAACAGCTGACCTGGAAGGGACAGAACCGTGGAATCACAGACATGAGAGCACCCTGTGACACTAGCACCTCCTCGCTACACCTTCATTGATCTTGGGAGAATGTGTGAGAGCAATGGGGTGACAGTACCAGTATTACAGTTTACCCCAATTTTCTATCTCCATGAAGCCTGACTCTGTAACCTCCATATATCGGGGAATTTTAATTAGCAAATGCCTGGCTAAAAAAGTAAGTTTTTAGCCTATACTTGAAGACAAGTCTGGAGACCTTCAGACCCTCAGAAGGTTCTGCATGAGGAACTGCCATGTTATTGTGATAAATGTCAGCACATGGGCTCAGGAGAACTTCGGAAAACCACTGTAACTGAACACAGTTCACCACTGCATCAAGAAATGCAGTCAATACAGTACCTACTGTTGGACCATTGGACCTGGACCTGCTATTGATGCTGTCAATCACTCTCTGGCAATCTGATTTTGCTGGTCATTGGGTCTGAAAGCTTATTCTATCTGCTAGAGCTGACTTTAGCAAACAGCAAACACGTGACTCAACAGCAAACCCCTTCTAAAGCTGAGCTCCCTAAGTAAGTCATGTTGAATATGTACTAATTTGTGAAGTTCTACAGCCCAGAGAAGAGCAGTGATGCCCTAGCATTTACATTATGACACACAGAGGAACTGTCGCCACACTGAGTGTTTATTTGTGCCTAAACTTTCCCTTTTTCATTTGTGTGTATTTTGAGAAGGAGCTGAGAAGCGTTTTCTCCATCTCTCTATAGCAAAAAGCATTTAATGACACTACAAAAACATCTACATCTTTTACACAGTATCAGAAATCTCTCCCTCTGCAGTATTATCCTTGTGCTTAACAGGAGACTGTCCAAATGTCTCTGGATATAGTTATTAAAGCTGTGGCTTTTATTTTAGCTCATGTGACTGATTTACTGCAAATTGGATTTGTAGTCATGTAACTGTTAAGTTACTTATTGTAAAGCTTATTTTTTGTAAGAAAACAAAGCAATAATGAACGTAACTGGATGTAAAGAATGTTTATATTTTACAATGCAACATTTGTTAAAACTAATAAATAAATAAATAAATAAATAAATACTGTTAAATTATAATTCATGGCAGAGATTTTTGTATATATTAATTGTAAATTTTTATCCAAGATAAAAGTGAATCAATATAAAACTTTCAAGAGTCAAATGTTAAAGGTCGTTTTCATCACTGAATTTATTTCTGATATAATTTTCAATTTTCAGTGGTGGCCCCAAGGCTGATTCATCGTCCCCCTGTTAAAAAAATTCTAGAAACACCCCTGAAAAGAATGTAGCAAATAATCAGAGTCCCTCTGGAGCTCAGTCAGGTGTTTAAGCTGAAAGAAGATGAAAATGCAGTGCAGGCCGACTACAGGATGAGACACTGCTCTACATCCTGGATTTATGCCCTTCTAAGCTTCAATAACGGGTTAAAGTATGAGGAATTCTGTTTTCAGCAGGAAATCACCCCATGTTAGATTTGGCTGAAATCTTTCATACTGAATTCCTTATCATTGGTGATCATTTCAGTGAAATTCTGTAAAAAAAAAAAATCCCATAAAGTTTCATTTTTGTACACATTTCCAAATGCTGAACACAATTAATTCATGATTATCTGCTTCTATAAATGAGGCATATATTTTTAATGAAATATTAGGTGATTGTAGGAAACTTGAAATATTTTCTAGTACATTTGATCATTGAAAAACAGGTATCATACATATATAACATTACACACACACACACACACACACACACACAGATATACATATATATATAGCTGATGAAGACCAAAATGTCCTGCCAAACCAAACAGTCTTGTAACTTTATCTCTTGTGCATCAGTAAAGTCAGCAAATTGGCTTTTTAAACCATCAGACAAAAATGGTCCCACACTGTAAATGGATGAATGTCCTACTTTTTGTGCAGTGGCAGCTCTAATGGTTGAGATTAAGCTGTAATTGTAAACCAAATGCACAACTGTACTTTACTTATCCTCAGTGACCCTGGAACCTGTAGCAACACTAGACGTCTTGATAAAGACTCTCTCACTATCCCCCCTCTCTCTTTCTCTCTCTCTTTCTCTCCCTTTCTCTACCTCTCTCTCTAACTCTTTCTCTTCCTATGTCCTCTCTATTTCTCTCTCTCCCTGTCTCCCTTTTTCTCTCTCTCTCACTCTACATCACTTCTCCACAGTTTTCCCAAAATTCCTGTTTCAGCTAAGTAAAAGAGGCGTTTTGTGTTACTCAGGCATGCCCTCTTTCTCTCTCTGAATCCCTCTGCCAGTAGCCAAAATGTCCATTAAAGAATGTTTCATTCTCCTCTCCAAAGCTGAAAGGAATCTGACAAATCTGTTTGCTGACCCTGCTCATCCACACTGCAGTACAGTTTACATGTTAAACTCTGTTTCCCCAAAGATATTTCAAGAAAAGAATATATTTAATTGTAATGGGTCTTAATAATTCCTGACAAAGTGTTTTAATTAGTGAAAATTGTGCCAAAATTTAAGAAATCTCTTAGTGGCTTCACCTGAAGATGAATTACATTTATTTACATTTAATACGTTTAATTTCATATTGTAATGCTTCAAACAGCAGTAAACTAAAACCATTACTGGTGTACTAATCAGGGTTCTGTCCTTACTTATCCCAGCCCCCCATAAGCATTAACAGCAGAAGTTAAGATCAAGCCCATGTAAATCAGTGATCTGTCATTTTAACTTATTTCCAGAATATCTGGAGACTCCACACAGACAAGAACATTAATTTTAGCTAGTATTGTTTTCCTCTGCAGGTGCTTTTAAAGTGTTGTAGATTGATTGAAGGGTTAGGGTTATGAAGAGCCTTCAAAACCTCCATAGGCTGATAAAAAGATTCTGGCATAAATAGGTAGTTTGCACAGCATAACCTCTTCTCACTAAAACCCACATTTTAGGCTGTTTCTCCTCCTAAACAAAACCTGGACATAGTGATTCTTGGAGAACATCTGAATTTGATCAAAAAGCAGATACATTCAGCAGGTAAATCTCAAGCATGTCATCAAACACACTTTTAAAATATGTCAACAATCACTAGCTTCTAAAATTTAATTAGCAATAACAAATATGGTTTAGAAAATATTTGTAAAAATTTGAGGAACTAAAAATATGCAACTGTGCAGCTACAGTACTTTCTGACAAATATGGCTCCGAAATGAAATCCCTCCAAAAATAGTGAATGTCCATTTTCTGCTGATTATTGCATGCATCTCTCTTAGTTGCTGTCTATTAAAATTACAAAATCTCTGTCTTTAGGTAGCTCTGAGCCCTTGGTTGCTGTCCTTGAGCATGTGAGAATACTTTGCTTTGCTGCTTGGCCTCATGGTCACCCATACATACGGCCACGAAAATAAAGGATCCGCCAATAACCAGAAGAAGTCCGGAAAACCAAGCAGAGAACATGGCCTCTCCATACTCCCAGCGTGGCATCACATCAGGCAGAGACTCATCCCAGAACTCCACCACCATTACATAAGCAATCAGTGAGACTGGAGCTAAGGTAGTGACCCCCGAGATCCAGATCAGCATGCCACCGAGGATGAGGAGCACCCTTTTCATTTTCTCACGGCCTTGGCCTATATCCACACCCTCAAGACCGAAAAAAGCTGCTGCTACTCCAAGGAAACCGGTGGCGATGGACAGGCACATGAGTATACGTGATGCTAGGGTGACTGGTGGCAAAGCCAACAAAGATTCAAAGGCTTTACAGTGCAGGCCCACTTCTTCTGTAAAGATGCAGGTGTGCCAGAGACCCTCGTACCAGTTCTCCATTTCATTTAAGTCCGAGTTCATTGTTTTCCACAGTGGCAAGAAGGTGGTGACAAAGGTGGTAACCAGACCTCCAAAAGATACAAAAAGCGATGCCCTCTGCATGATCTTGGCCGTTAGCAGCACCATCCTTGAACTCCTTTAATTCTAGCGCTCGTCGTTCTTGCGTCTGCCCACCTCGGACAGCTGCTTTGAACTGACAATCCGATCTTTCAGTTTGTTCCTCCTACCCAGAAGGCTGAGCAGGCCCGACCTAGACATGCCCAGCTCAGCCCAGGCTGGATTCTCATGGTCAACTTCTTTAATAACCAAAGCACTCGCTCACCTCCAGATAATCCCTAAGCATTTGTCCGTCCACAATAGCTGTTCTGTTCACTCAAAGTGATGAATATCATTGTGGAGGACAATAGGGGCTTTTTAAAAGGGGGGAAATCAGATATGGTCCATTTTTGCGTCCAGCACGAGGAACCTCCGCAGGGGCGAAACATGAGCAGGTTGAGGATGAAGGCACAAGCAGCCCAAAGAGAGGGCAGGAGAGCTTCAGAGAGAAACTCCAAATGGAGAATTGTAATAGACTCCAATTCGCAGCCTTATTACAAATCACTCCCAGAGAATCGCTGTGTTTGAGCACCAGTTGCCATTTTAAGCTAGCATGGACAATTAAAAAAAACATCAATTAGTTTGCCAAGGATCTGTAATGGCATGATTATGGCCAGTGTTGTGTGTTAGCAGAGGTAGAGACACTAATATACTTTGTCAGTTGATATATTTCTTTATAAAGTTTTGTGAACATGGATTAATGGATTTCAGATGAGCTGTGTGCACAGATAGGACTAAACTTATCCATCCTAAACATTTTGTCGCTGAATATGCAATATAAACATAATTCTGTACCCTGTCATGTATAAACCATTTAAAATGCATGACCATCAAAAACAGGCTGAGCTTGAATACGGAATGGACAAATTATGTGTGAAAGAGTCTTGATGCGTGTACAAACGTTTGCATATGTTTGATTTAAACTGTGGCTAGCGTTAATGGCTGTTTGTAGATTATGAATTTTGCTCTGCTACTGATCACTGCGTCCTGGCAACTATAATTTCTTTAAGTTTCAATCTATTCTTAGTTTCATATGAACAAAACTGATTTAAATGACCTTGTTGGATCATTTTCCCTCCTTTACACAGAGAGCGCACTGTTTTGTCTTATCTCTGTCAAATCTGAAGTAATTGAATCTGCAAGGACGGTGAAGGGTAAAAAGATTGGGCAAAGGTCAAGGATAAGGTAGTAGTGGTACTTGTGCAGACAGGTACTGTGTTCATTCAAGCACTGATCCAGAAACAGGGGTAACTGCTTTTCTTAGATCAAGTCAGAGTCAGGTTAAAGATTTCTTTAAATCAGTTTTTGTGATCACTAACTGTCATTGTTAGAGGCATTCCTTACAAGAGTGGTGACAATTACAAAATAATAACTAAGGGGTTATCTGGTTCAGTCTTCTGATTTAAAACTACTGTTTAACACCCCCCCCCCCCCTTTTAGTTTTGCACTGAAGTTATGTCACTGACAAGGATGGAAGACAAATCTTCTCATTACTAATTACACACTTGCCTCAAACTGCATGAGTGAACTCAGATATAGAGCTTTGTTACATTCTTTTTTTGGATTTCTACAAATGATACCATACACTACAACTAAACAGCATAAACTAAAATGTTTTAAAATGGTGTAAATAACATTTATGTGAATAACAGTATTTGATGATGTGGAAACAGAAACCATTATTATAAAATAAACTGTGATCCTCTATTTACAGTAATATAACTACTATGAGTAGCTATTTAGTACAGATCTGGCCACTGTTTTTTGAGGCATCCTGGACATTAAAGGGGACCAGTGTGTCCGATCAGATAATTCTGGATCATCTGGATCAGCCCTTTAATTAAATATTCAGACATTAATCATAAAGTTTAAAGATATTGAATGGTTTATTTCAACAATCTGTAAAACTTTATCTGCAGTGTATCTGCTGTATCAAGGCCAGATCCTCTTGATTACCACATAGAACGATACAAATATATACTCAGGGTTAATTAGTCTGCAGGAGTTAAAGTCAGTCTTTATCACACACACATGCTGACACACTATGAAAGAGGTAAAGTGTTTGGCTTCTATAAAACCCCACCATTAAATATAATGAGAAGTGTTTTCAGAAAACTTAGGGCTACAATATCAACGATTTAATGCTGGGACTGTGTTTATGCAAAGGGCTACAAATCTGAATCTGTTGAGATCATTGAGGCTCTGTATGGAAACCTGATTTATTCTCTATTGTTTATAAATGACCTTCATAATACTCAAGCAAAAATTCACCTTTAAGCTGATGACCTTATTTATACACATTCAGCATCTATACTACAGGCAGTGCAGGAGCTTTAGATTGTGTTTCAGGCATTACAGACTGAGTTGCTGAGCTTAATATTGGTTTAAATGTTTTAAATAAATGTAGGGTCCTCTAAAAAGCTCAGGTCTGGTGAATTACAGGATTTATGTGATTGATGGATGCCCCGCCTATTGAACAGGTGCCCTTATCTGGGTATCTGGTGGATTGTTGATAAGCTTTAGTTAATGTGCTTATTGCCAAATTAGGAACTTGAAAGTGAATTATGTTTTCATGTAAATAATGTAAACAAATTGTAGAAGTTACTTTTTTTATACCTATGATTGATTATGGTGATACACTGTATATGCATCATCTTCAAGTTTAAGAAATCTTGACTCAATGTGTCCTGTATCTTTGTCTTTCACTCATCACTGTGTTCTTTATGATTGGGTAGGGTGGACATCATTTTATGCTTTTTCTTATCATGCACCACTGTAATATAATGATCTGCAAAAAGTTTTTAAAGCTAGAAACATTTTTAGCTGTTGTTGAATAGATAATGAGGCCCCATGACGAGCTAAACTTGTGGTTGCGTTTTTTCTGAGAGGTCAGTGTGATTATAAAGGTTCTTATTGTGCAGCGTGTGATTGTATATTGTAATATATATTTGTTTTTAATGTGTGATGAGTGTGTGGGTGGCTGCTGTCTTGTCCAGGTTTCTCTTGAAAGAGAGATTATAATCTTAAATGACTTGATTTCATTCTAAAATGTAACTGTATTTAATTAAATAATATATAACTGCATTCAAAAATAAATGCAAGAAAAATGTATATGTATCTTTAGTAACTAAATCCTAAATAACAGATATTTGTGGTTTTAGGGCGCCACCTAGTGTCAAAAATACAACACTTCTACTTAAAAAAAATTATTTCTATATATATATATATATTGCTACTTTAGCAGGATTAGATATTTATTATAATTGTGACGTTCGGTTTTTATTCATATGTAGTTTAATATGTTATAATTATAGACACTAACGCAGTTAATCGGGCAAAACCATTTATCTCTGTTTGGGGGGGGAGTTGTGTGTCTGTGGTCGCTGAGAAAATCAGACGCTGTTCGTCAGTGATGTGTGTTTTAAACGCTCGGATTTTAATATGGTATCAGTAAAATAAACAGGTGTGTAGTTGCAGTGTGTGTGTGTGTGTGTGTGTGTGTGTGTGTGTGGGGGGGTCCTGTAGAGGAGCTGTTTCCTTTCTGAAACTTGGATCGGCCCAATTAAGCGCGAGCAATTGGAAGCAGAGAAAGCGAGAGAGAACCTGGTGGTCAGCTCCATCCACTGCCATTTAAACCTGGAGACAGGTGCGTTTATTATATAATTATATTATTATATATAAATGCTTTATTGAACTATTTCTGTCTGTCTGTCTGTCTGTCTCTCTGTGTGTGTTGTTTCTGTATTTGTCTTTGTGTAGAAGAACCCTAGCGTCTCTAGACCAGGTGGGTTTTCCCTTGTGGGTGAAGCCTGTAAACGGGTGGGTTGTTTGTTGCCTGTATCTTTAAAACCTATTTGACCTGATTTGTTAATTTTCAATAATACAATCTGTACTTTGACTTTATGAAAAAAATTCGATATTTTGAGTGGCTAACTGAACATTAGCTCTGTAGCGTGTACCTGTACGTTTTACAATCAGAAGGTCCAGGTTCCTTTCTTCACAGATGTTTAATGCGCCACATACATCAACACCCTAGAACTACAGAGAGAGAATGAAAAATGCCCCTTAAGTTACACATTCTCTCTCATGGAAACATACAAACTCACAACTTAACACCATTTCTGCCTGCTTGTGAGCTAAGACAGGGTTTAATCTGAAACCTTCTTAACTGGATGGCTCACACTTGTGAAGAACACCTTAATCTTGCAAGGAGAAAACCCCGCCTTTATCACACAGACGACAAAACAGACGTTGTGACATGAAAAATGCATGATGGGAACAAAAATAAATAGAAACAGATTTCTTAGAAATGAGAATTATTTTAGAATTATTAGAATTTATTTATTTATTTATTTATTTATTTTCAAATTCTGTAGGCACTTTGAGATTTGGATAATGTAAAGTGCAGTATGCATCTGATGGTTGTCCAGCAAGAATTCCTCTGGAGCTGCTGTCCGGTGCTGCTGACGCAGTAAACCAGTTCCAGCAGGAGTTGGGATCCTCCCTGACTTGAATTTACCATTGGATCAGACCCATTTTCATCAAATGAGGAAGGATCTGGTCAAGTCAAGTCAAGTCAAGTTTATTTGTATAGCGCTTTTTACAACTGACGTTGTCACACAGCAGCTCTACAGAAACCGGGTCCGAGCCCCAAAGAGCCAAGGGCGACGTCAGCAGGAGAAACTCCCTAAGCTGTAGGAAGGAAC
>JBBPDA010086553.1:0-12006 GCA_037974385.1 Arnoldichthys spilopterus
TCTGTGGGAGCCAGAACTCTTAATGGTTGTTAGGGGTTCAAATACTTATTTCACTCAATGAAATGCAAATCAGTTTCAATCTTTCATTTAAAGTTATTTTTTCAATTTTTCTTTTGATGTGCTATTTGTCACTGTTAAAATAAACCTACTATTAAAATGATACTGTTCTGAAACTTTTAATTTCTTTGTCATTGGACAAACGTACAAAATCAGCGAGGGATCAAAATTATTTTCTCCACTGTATATATATATATAGATGTGTGTGTGTGTGTGTGTGTGTGCGCGTGTCACACTAAGAAGATTAATGGCAGCTTGTCCTTTACTACAATGACAGTGACGCTGGGGAGTAAACCTTTGGGGAGATTAGGTAGTATTTGTTTCTGTGTGTGCTTTTTATGTTTCTGTGTCTCCCTCATTTGCTGAGGTTTGGCAGGCACACGTGATGACAACACTGGTCTCCTATTTTGGTTTCTTTTTGTTTTCAGTTTTCTCTCACATTTTCCAAAACACACATTTGCCTCTGAGTGTGGGAAGATCAAAATGCTGGTTACCATCAATGTGCAAATGCAGCTCCTGGGGGCTTATTTATATGTAACTCTTTCAGTTACCTTACCTCAACCTCCCACTCTAAAATACATGACCATGTATAAAAGTCTATATACATATGTGTAAATTAAGGAGTCTGCTTCTGGTTGACTACAATAACCAATGGGTCTTATCTGAGTTCTGCACATTAAATAAGGTTTAGAGGCAGCTGACCTTCCATTTTCAACAACAGACAAGATTAACATTAAATTAGGAGTAGGATTTGAAAAGAAAAAACATTTCTGGAGAAGTTTGAACATTTTGTTGCATACAATTAAAACTTTCATTTAACAGGCAAAAGTACAAAGAAATGGCTTTTAATGGTTTGACCAATGTGATTTTGTAAACAAATGATAAATTCAATGCCTGGAACATCATCAAACCATAAAAAACTGAGTTCTGAGGTGATGCTTTTTCAGGGATTTTAGACAGACATATGCTGCCAGCAAGGTGATGTCTTTTCCTGGGAAGTCCATGGTTATTTCAGCAAGACAATGTCAGACCTCATCCTGCACATGTTAGAATAGTGTGGCTTTATAAACAGTCTAGTCCAACGGTCTAGATTTGACTGCTACTAAAAATGTATGGCCCATTATAAATAATAATAGGATAATAATCCAGTGCTGATTATGGACTGCTGAAATCTTGTGCCAAGCAAGAAGAGACAGAAACTCAACTAGCAAAACTACAAGAATAAAAAGTGTAATTAAAAGAAAAGTTGATTCAACACAGTGGTAGACATGCCTCTGTCGTATTTATTTGAGCATGTTGCAAATGTTCAATTCTATATTTGCTTATAAATACACAATATACTTAAAGCTGATCATTGAAAACGTTGGATCTCTTTTCGTTGTACTTTTTAGTTAAATAAAGGTTTAAGAGAAATAACAAATCACAGATTCTTCGTTTTATTGCATTTTCCAAAACATTTCTGGAAATCCTCAAAAATAAGTCAGTCAGAGGAAATGCCAGGCAAAAAAATGAGACCTTCAAAATGCCTTATTATCTACATTCTCTTAACCACAGCAGAAAACAAATGTCTAAGCCACTGTCTTTCTGTTACAAAGGATCCATACTCAATCTTTTCAGAACACTGAATACTTTGGCAAAACACACAATTTACACAGTTTCCCAGATCTAAGGGCCATATGAGACCCCTCATACCTCTCCCTCTCATACACACACACAGCTGTAAAAGACAGGCTATAAAGTACACAGTGGAATTCCTGCAGAGTGTGCAAGCAGAGGCAGGTTTATTTTCTCTATGCAGTTTGTCCGTTCTCATCAAGAAGAACCAAACAATGTGCAGAGAGGAAGGGATTGTAAGTCTGTGTGTGGTTTGTGAGCATGTGTGCAAAGGAGAGATAGGTGTCAGGAGAGAGTTTGTCTGCTGCAGGGCCTGTGTGTGTTCAAGAAGGAGAGCAGAGGCTGACTTATCCAAACAGCTCCTGCATTCATACCCAATCACCCGGCTTCCCCTGGGACTAAACACTTCTACTGACGTTCACATTAGAGCTAACATTCATAAGTGGTCCTGTCATAGCCCTGCCTGCATTCCCCCCACCTCTCGCTTTCATACAGGCACATACACAATCGGACACACTAATTGTAGCTGTATTGCTCTGACAATGCTCTCTACCTCACTGATGAAAGAATCGGATATGGTAATTACCCTCAGTATTACACTACTGGAATTGATCTCATCTGCACACAAAGACGCAATGATACAAGCATGCCAAACTGAAGCATGTGGCGAAACACACCACACACTACAAAAAATCATCCTCACACATACTCAGGATGTGTGCAGGCATCTGTGTGCAAGAATGAGGGCAAGAGATGCAGTACAAGTATTCTGAGCTAATACAAAGTCCTATGTATAATATGTCAGACACTCCTTTCTGAAAGGCTGCAAGTGCTAGCACTAGCACACACAAAAAACTTTAGCTAACTTAAGTTAAGGAAAAATGAGCTATAAGTCCTGATGCTGTATGTGTGATAACTGACCTCTGTAGGTGACCCAAGGTCAGCTGACTGGCTGAAGGTGCTGGTATCAGGAGGCATTGTGCCTGCACTGCTGTGGACAGGGGATGGGGGTTCAGCAGGTGCAGGGGCACAGTCAGGAAAACCTGATGCTTGCCGCAGGATCTGTCTTCTCTGCAAACGCTCCCAAATGTTGTTCCAGCTTAGAAATAACTCATACAACAACTGCACCTAAGAAAGAGACAGAGATTCACTCATCATTAGCATCATCAATAAAGTTCTTATGCATATAAAAAACTCATTAATAACAGCATGAACTACACAGTTACATTCTTTAGACAGAAATGGCTGCAGCACAAACAAGTGTTTGTGCAGTTGAGTCTACATCTTTGCAGTTATCCATCAAGTGAACGTGATCATCAATAGTTATGATTATTCACTAATGAAAAAGTCATATGCAACAGTCAGTAAAAACAGCAAAATTGGTAAGCAACACAATCTATTGTTGTTGAATGTGCTTGAGATGCTGAGATATTTGGGGGGAAAGGCTGACAACCTCTCACACACACACATACAGAAAGATAGAGAGAGAGAGAGAGAGAGAGAGAGAGAGAGAGGGAGAGAGGGAGAGAGAGAGAGAGCAAAAGAGAGAGAGAGCAAAAGAGAGAGAGCACAGGGGAGAGGTTAACATAGGTTAAATGGATCTTTGTTTCTCCGGAGCTGCTCCACTCCCTGGGTGTTCCAGTCTGACACACAGAACCATGCCAGGAACAAGTGACAGAGTTGGTGGTCCCTCTCCTTCTGTCGCTCTCACTCCAGATTTCTCTTTTATGCAGGCCCATTTCCCTTTCATCTTTATCCTTATTTTTTTTAAGCTTTAAAGTCTTTCTCCTCTTCCTCTTATCAGATGTGTGCATATGGGTGTGAGTATATGCATAGTAGTACTGAGTACACTACAACACTGCAATCCTAACTTTTACACTATTACACAGACTACAATGCAATATACTGTTCTGTGACACATGGTGAAGTTTGTGAAAAGAGCATGATGTAACAAGAAGACCTCCAGTGAAATTAAATGGTTCCCTTATCAGTTTGATAAGTTTTGATGCTTCATAAATTTTAGTTCATATAGATTTGCATCAGTTTAATATTTTAATGTTTTAAATCAATTTAATTATTATTATTTTGTTTTATATGAATATGTACAAGCAAAGAAATCTGTACTATTTGACCAATAAGAGCACAGTTATAAGCAAAAATGTGTTTTTGTTAATAACTCTTGTTGCATTTGTCTTATAATAGTTTAATATGTTCACCGATATTGTGGGAGGTGACAAATCTAGCGCATGGCAGTTAATGTCAATCTAACTGATGCAGCTGCCATATTGGATCTTGCTTAAATTATTAACAACTTTTCTCAGGCCACAAATTTTGCCCAGACATTTGTCCAGGGCATGGATATGGCTTGAATCAAAGGATTGGAACACTTTCTTCATTATCCTGCTGTGCTTAAAATCAAGCAAGATGGCCAAGTCAAACTGTTACTCCCATACAAAAGGTGAGGAAATTCTCAACATTCTGATTGAAGCACTGAAGAGGGAGAGGGCAAAAGGCATGGACAATGAGTGAGAACTGGAGGTCCAGAATTATGGATGCAATCTACGGACAAGTCCCAAGACATTTTCACTGGTTTCAACAAGTTTCCTGTGTCTGTTCTCCTTGGACTATTGAACGTCTGGTTACTGAAACCAGACTACAATAGCCTGTACTCTTTTCACTGTTGGTAAAGCAAGCATGGTCTATGTCCAGTCCACTGGGCAGACAATAGTCTGTCAGCTGTGTTCTTGTTATGAATAAGTTTTAGTTAGCCATCATGGGGTTAACAGTGTAGTGGTAGGCTGAACTTGAATCTTAAGAAAAGAGGTTTTTAGAAGAAGGGTTGGCCTCATTTCTGCCTATTCTTTGAACACGTTTGCAAAGACATTTTACGAATCTTTGGCAAAAAGGATGTTAGAAAAAGATGGAACTAGTTGGATTCCTTCAAATATTTATGATACATTTTAAAGCTACACAAATTTACACCAATTGGAAATTCAGTGACTTTTTTAAACAGTTGACCACAATTTGCCTAACTGAGTCAGAAACCACTAATCTTGATCAGCTCATTTCTCTAGTTTAACGAAAACAGGTAAATAACCTAGATGGTATACAACCAAAATTTTATATTGCCTTGTGAGATGAACTGAGGCCAGTATTTATGAATATGACCACAGCATCTGTAGAAAAGTTATCTAAACGTGAAAAGCAATATTTACTTGCTTTACTTGTGAATATCTTGACTACTGAAAAGAGAAAAAGATCCATCAGAATGTTCCACAGCTGTAGCTCCTTAAACCTATTAACAGTGTACTTGTGCTAATGTGTGCTAATATGCTTGCTTGTCAAAACCACATTATACTGCTAATTAACTGGGATAAGACAAGCTTTATTAAACAATGGCTTACTGTGGTTAGGTGGCAACTTCATTTGACAGAAAAAGCCAAGAACATCTGGCCATTTTATCCCTGAATGCAATGAAGGCCTCTGACAGGTTGTGTGTAAGGTTTTACTCCCTCCCTTTTATTATTTATAACTGATATATTCATGTTTAACTTAATGATGGGGAGATTGTTGGGGGTTCTTCATTTGTTTAGTATATATACAACAAACGTGTACATTTTTGTTATTATTATGAAATGTTTAAATTGTTTACTCATAGTCTTTGTCTTTTTGATATTAAAATTGCCCTAATGTAACTGTTTTATAGATATAATAACTGCATTATTTATAAATATCTGCTCAGAAAAAAGGTATGGCCGGATTCCTGTTCAATGCACAATTTCCGTCATAGGTTTTTAGAGGTTTTTTGTGTTTTAAAGCTCTTAATGGTCTAATGACGCAGAACTCCTTGGGCTTTTTTAAAATGGGGTCCTGAATCCATGTACCAAGTTTGATTTTTAAATCCATGAGTTTTGACTTTAATAACTGGTTTTCTATCAACAGCGCCAGTGTAGCAGTGTAGTGGGACAGTACCGTGTTCAAGGGTACCTCAGTAGTGCCTGGGCCAGGACTTGAACTAGCAACCTGGTCCCAAGGGCAATGTCCTAACCTCTAGGCCACCACTACCCCACGCATGCATGAATCAGAGCTTGAGGATACATATGTGAGGCTTAAAGAGCTGGAGTTGGATAAAAAATATTTATTTCCACCCAGCTCGTCAATAGCCAGTTGATCTCTGCCTTCTCCAGATACTTTTCTTATACCCCCTCCTGTGCCTTCTTTACATCTGACTAATGGTGTGTCTACTACAGTACCCATGCCTATATCCCAAATCAGCCTCAGTACTACAGCCCTAGAGTTAGGCATAACACAAAAAGAGATGTGAGACCTGTTTCATTCACTGTTTTAGTCTTAGTGTTTATTGGGCAGGGGCGATCAACTTCAGGAGTTGACCCTTCATTTGCACTTTTAGCTGATATCAGTCTGGACGGTCATCTTCAACTTTGGTATAGAGAAGTTGTGTGTCTGGATGCTATGTGGAGTTTTATTAGTTTTCTGAAGTACTCCCTATGCCAGATGGCTATATTTGTCACAGTGGCATGACGGTTTCTTAGGCAGTGCTGCCTGAGGGTTTCAAGATCACGTGCAGAAATGCTTCTAAATTCTCTACACCTTTTTTATAATATTATGTACTGTAGAAGATGAAAGACAAATTCTCTGCAATCTTGCACTGAGAAATGTTCATTTTGCATTGACTAACAATTCTCTCAATAATTTTGGTACAATGATGCGAGCAATAACGCATTATTGCTTGAAAGACTGAGCCTTTTATGGATGCTACTTTTACACCCAACCATGATACCTCACCTACCAATTAGCCTGAAGAATGTGGAGCCTTTAAAACTGGTGTTAATTAATTACTGTGTACACATTTTATTTTTATTTTAACTCTGTCCCAACTTTTGCTGAGTGTGTTGCAGTAACCAAATTCAAAATGTTTGTATATTTACAAAACACAATTAGGTTGCGCAGTAGGTATAGTAGCCATACAACTGTTTAGAGCAGGTCTTTTGTTATTTCAGCATGACAATAACCCCATGAAATACACTAAAGTAGAATGTAGAACTACTGGGTTTCACATCCAAAAATGCTCTGCTTTTGAGATTCACAACCTTTTCCAGTCTGCCCACAGTACAAAACTGTAATTCTTTACTGCAACCTTGATTAAGGAGAATTTAAAAAAGAGACTGACACTGATTGAAGCTGTAAAGTGAAAATGTGTGGGAAGCATAATGGTATACCTGTGGGTTCGAGAGTTTCAGATGAACTGGCTTCAAGTCGACATGCAGACAGATGATGAAGGAATGTCTAAAGTCAGGAGTGGTAGATCCTGTTGTGGGGCTTGGTTGTAATTTGTGGGAGGTCACAGCAAGTGTAGACGTACAGCCTATTGGCTCCAATAAGGAGAGAGATCGCTGATGCCCCAGCAACGTATACACACTGAACTGCCCTACTGTCACGGTCCATGGGAATGCATCACCTACACAAAGACATATACATATTTAAATAAGCACGTGCACATGCAGATAAGCAAATAAACACACATGCACACAGAAAAAGAGTTTTCTAGTCTAGAAAAGCTTTAATTTTTTAATTATTGATACCTGAAGTTGTACAAAGAGTTTTATTGTAAGGAATTTTGTAACATAAGGGTATGAGTTACCAGAAACGTATTAACTAAACATAAATTATAAATACTGCCCATATCTGGCTTCTTAATGAATAACGTCTACACAAAAAAAGTTTAAAATGACATAACCTTTTGGCAGAACATGGAGATTAGAAAAGGTGAAAGATGAAAAAAAAAAAACAATTTGTTATCAAGCAAAAAACAAAACAAAGGGCTGTTTTCATGTGTTATCATTATGGTAGCAATGTGTTAAAATCTACAGAATGCTGTTGCACATCTGCTCTGCCCTCCCTACAGGATATTTAGACACTGTAGGAAGAGAGATAACATCAAGAACTTGTACCATCCCAGTAACTGTCTATTCCACCTGCCTGATTCAGGCAAACGGATAATGACCAGAACAGGGAGACTCAAGGGGTGCATTTACCCTCAGGTCATAAGCTGCTAAATCGGGGCATGCCTAACATTCAGTAGAACTCACCTGGACTATACTCAACTGGCACTACTGTACTGCAACTCTGTATGGGCAACTGTTATGTTGAAACACTTTCAGCAACCACTGCCTTGTACTGCCTTTGGCAGTTATTTGCATACCTGTCTATTTTGCCTTATGCCACTTTATAATTCCTATATTTTCTGTATTTAAATACCACTGCTTATTCTGTATCTACATATATTACATATTATATATTTCTGTATCTCCTCAAAAACATCTCTTTACAGATTCAATATAGTGTTTATTGTGTTTACATATTGTTTATTGTAAAATTTGTTATCTATTTTTCTCTTTTCTGTCTACTCTCTTTTTCTCTAGCTAGTTTTTCTCTAGCTAGTAACAGCCATAGGTGCATTCAGGGGTATATTTCACTGCACGTTGCAGCTATATAACTGTGTGCGAGACAAACTGAGTCTTGAATCTTGTTTACAGCATCTGACATTCAATTTATCCTGCAAAATATATTCCACCACAGACAATAAAAGTACTTTTCCAAAACGTTTACTACAATGAAAATTAATAATGTAAAATTCAATAGAATCCATGATTCAATTCAATTTTATTTGTATAGCACTTTTTACAACAGATTTTGTCACAAAGCCGCTTTACAAAGTCCGGGTCTAAACCCCTAATGAGCAAGCCAAGCAGATGGAAGACAGGAAAAAAACTGAAATAGGCATTTTCAGAGACATTTGCATCTCTTGCAGAAAGCAGCCATTACAGTTAACTGCATAGCAGGAGTCAGTTAAACTGAGCCAGTTTAAAGGTAATGGGAAGTCGCAGGTTTTATAAGAATGGCATTTGTGTCAGCAAAAATGAAGCTCGTCATAGGCAATGAGAAATTACACGTAACATTTAAGTGTTGGTAAGTGAGACCAAACAAAGTCAGAAGCAGTAATATGCCCTGGTCCACTGCAATATGGCAAGAAATCTACAGCAGGCTATGGCTGCAAAGCTATCAGTTTACCAGAACAGTCACATTTTCTCTCAATTGACTCACATGAGGAAACACTGCCCTCTCAGCATTAATGATATCATGTGATGAGTTCTAACTAGTGGACAAATATAATAATTTAAATAAATAAATAAATAATTTATAGAAAGAAAGAAAGAAAGAAAGAAAGAAAGAAAGAAAGAAAGAAGGGTGTTTTCTCTAAATATGTTATTTATTATGTTTTTCATTGTTATTTTTAGGATATTTTTTCTGCTTATTATTATTATTATTACTACTATTAATAATATTATCGACTGTTATTATTATTCTGTTTCCTCTGTCTTGGAAGTCATTTTGGAAAAAAAAATCTGTCAAATAAATAAAATGCAAATGTAAATGTAATTATTCTGAATTTGCCCTAAACGCATCACAAAGAGCAAAATGTAAGTCATACAGACATGAAACTTGGTCAATAGGTAGTAGTCCATCCTGGACAAGACATGGGCCAGATCGGCCTCAAGGTGGCCCTATGGCGAAGGCCAACGCATTTGGTCTTGTAACTACTAAACGAAAAGGTTACCGGGCATGCAGTTTTTGTTCTTGGGTCAAGACAAACTAATTTGCCATTTGGACCATGTAGCTACGTCCACTTAGATTGTTTGCTAATTAGCATAATGTCTAAAATCTACTTTTGCTTACTAGTCCATGACTTTTTGCCCAATCTTAACATAATAAGTGTCAAACAATTTAGCAGACCATGAACCTTAATAATGATCAAAAACAAGTTGGCATTTGTAAGCAACATGGTTACCATATGCTAATTAGTCTTTTTGGAACAATGTATATATTGGTTAGACATGTTTAACTTCTTTGATCAAACTATATAAAATTTCACATGCTTATGCTAGACATGATTCTAAGGCAATCAATTTTGGTGCAATTATGTCACTAGGTGGTACTATCAATGCTAAAGGTTTGTTTTTCAGCATCCATACATGCGATTGAGCTGAAATTTGGCATGCTGCTTCTTTGTGACAGGTTAAAAGTGGAAACACATGGGCTAATTGATAGTTCTTAAATTACAGTGGCCATTTGCCAATTACAATTCAGCAAGCATTTGGTAGGCTTAACATTAACCAATCTTCATGAAATTTGAATGGAATATCCATGTAGGCAACATCTAATCATCCAAAGATTTTCCGAAGATTTGGCCTCTAGGGGGCTATTTCTTTAAAAAATCAAGTAAACCAGTTTAATCTCCTTGTTCACTGAAAAGCCATGTTAAAAAGTTCAGATAGATTTCGGAACTGTGATGAATTCTGTTCTCTCAGTCAGAAAGACCCGGCCTGGTACTCATTGTGGAGGTCCAGGTAGCGCTTGGACCTGCTCATCGCCACTCCCCGCTTTAATTTTGTTGTAGTATTTTCAAAAGAAACATTTCTGCAAGTTATTAGCACCCCTTACTATTGACATTAGACCTCTTACTTCAATATCTTTAAAACATCTATTTCAGATTATAACTAATTATTCTACACAAATGCACAAGTATGCTATTCAGTGTGCATAGATTCTGTTCTTACCTACGAATAAATAAGAAAACATTGGTGAAAGTTAAGAATCTTCATGAGCAATTTGGTTTTAAGAAGAAATTTCTTTTTAAGAAAGGTCAGTGAATTAGGCCATCTATCCATCACCTTCCGCTTTTCCGGGGTTCAGGTCGTGGGGGTAGCAGCCTCAGCAGAGAAGCCCAGACCTCCCTCTCCCCAGCCACCTCCACCAGCTCTCCAAGGGGTATGCCAAGGCGTTCCCAGGACAGCTGAGAGATATAATCCCTCTAGCATGTCCTGGGTCTGCCCCGGGGCCTTCTCCCTGTGGGACATTCCTGGAAACCTCCCTACGTAACTGCCCAGGGGGCATCCTCATCAGATGTCCAAACCACCTCAACTGGTTCCTCTCAACGTGGAGAAGCAGCGGTTCTACTCTGAGGGAGAAAACTCATTTCGGCCCCCTATACCCACGATCTCATTCTTTCTGACACTACCCACAGCTCGTGCCCATAGGTGAGAGTGGGAACATGGACGGACCAATAGATCGAGAGCTTTGTTTTCTGGCTTAGTTCTTTTTTCGCCACCACAGACTGGTTAAGCACTCGCATCACTGCTGACGCCGATCTCCTTTACCCTCACTCGTGAACAAGACCCCAAGATACTTGGATTGGGTGAATTAGGCCAATAGTGTTTTATTCTTTTAAAGGAACATCATCTGTGTTGTCTCAACATGATTTCTAACACAGTTCTGGTCACAGTTACTGAGATAGGTGGCTGCTTAAAACCCCTTGAATGCACAATAAATTGTACTTACAATCTCTTACAGAAAATGGCAACTTTACTCCCTGACTACCTGTGATCTTGCTTAGTGTATCCTATCTGGGTGTGGTTTTGGGTGTGTTCTATATGTGCTTTGTGACTAGGAAAGCTGAAGAAAATGTGTGTTTAGTTTTGCATCTGTGATTTCTCTATGAAGTTTTCAATGTGTGTGCTTTAATGTCGAGTGTACAGGGAGAAACTCACAGCTGTGCACCTCACAAAATAAATGTACTGTTAGCTTTTACAATGTGAATGACAGGGTAAACACCACTTTTCTTTCAGCTTTCCTCACCATGGCTAACATCATTGTTGTCAACCACAATGTGTGCAGAACGCCTAAATTGCCTAATGAACATGCCTAAACTGAACTTCACCAATTATTACTTTTCGTTACCCTGTAGTTTTATAAAAACTAAAAAAAACAACAACAATATAATCACTGCAAGAGACAAGAGACAAATATGTAGAAGCAGAGACTGTGTGCACACAGCAAAGGTAGCTTACCTTCCTCCAGGACTGGTCTAGGTATGGTAAAGGGGATTTCCTGAAGGGGCTCCATGTGCCTATGTCCAGCGCTTAGTACACTGACTTGGGGCAGGCAGACCACCAAAGTACCTGGCATTGAAGCCTGGCTGTGGTACCAGCTGCGTACAGTGCCTGGAATATCACCACACACTATGGTGCTGGGGCATGGCAGGGTGTCATTAGGCATAAACACACAACACGACTGCAACTCCACCTATGACAGAGGAAACACATACAGAAGAATATTGGTGTATGGCATATGATGCAATGTGGCATTTAGTGTATGGGTTACATGGAATATAGCGTAAGATGGGCAGTGGTGGCCTAGTGGTTAGGACACTGCCTTTGGGACCTGAAGGTCGCAGGTTCGAGTCCCAGCCCGGGC
>JBBPDA010086602.1:0-12004 GCA_037974385.1 Arnoldichthys spilopterus
CTTAATCAGAAAACCAGACAAATCACTCCTAACTGTGATTGCTCATATGAGTCCCTGTTGGTCTCAAATGCAGCTTTCAGGGTGTGTGGTAAGAGTGTTGCATTTCACAGGAAACGTAGACAAAGAGTAGACAATGTTCCAGATGTGAGAAAGCTCTAAGGCGATGTGCTAGTGACCTCTCCCTTAGCAGCCTACCAGATCATCTTCAGGCTATTGCTTATGTACCTAAGGAAAAATTGTGTTAAAACATTAATGAAACATGGGTAATTTTATACACCTGACTCACATGGTCCTAGATATCTTACTGAGAACATTTTCTAGCATTTTCTCATCCTTTTTCTCATGTGGTTATACTTTTTTTTAACTGATTTCTCTGCAGTGATTGTTGTTAACTGCATTTATGCAATACCTGACTTTCAGATAAAGTTTTGTTTGATATTCATATATTGTCTGATTATTATGATTCATTGAAGGTCTTCTATAGAGTCATGGGGGGACTAAAGGATTAGTCTATAATCTTAATTAGGTACAGAATACTCTATACCTAATTAAAGGCTTATTTCAAATCTCCCATTCAAAGGCAATTGACAAATTGGATTTTCATCAGTCAAAAAGGCCATGAAAAAATGATGCTCCATGACTTCCTTTTTTAAGCAACCCAAACAAAGCCAAAACAGCATGAAATGAAACAAAACAATCGAAAGAAGAGAGAAGTATGACCCCCCCCCCCCAACAGGAAGCTAAGGCTGCTACATAACTAGCTGATGAATTTACTAAAACAGAATAACTATCAGGAAGTACAAGAGCAACTGAAGGAGCAGGTACACTCTAAAAAGTAACTCTGAGAACCATTAGGCATCACTGAAAAAAAAAAAAATATATATATATATAGAGAGAGAGAGAGAAAGAGAGAGGGAAAGGTAGATAGATATGGGATAAAACAACTAGTTCTGTAATGTTGTTCAAATGTTTTTGTGTTGCTGTTATTTTGCTGAACTATTATCGGACAGGAAATGAACCTATTGTTCCAGTGTACTTGGAGTTCTGGCAACTCATTTTCTCAATACATATGTTTGGGCATGTGAAGTGGGTTGAGGAAAATTCAGACATAACCAGTCTGGATCACCCCAGCTATCTGAGGAGAAGGCAGGGAAAGTACATTTTTGCACATAAGATGAGTTCCTATGGTCAAACACATCTTTTCTTCATGACCCAAACCAACCTGGGTATTTTTTATTTCCTTTCTATGGTGAGAACATACTCTGCCTGAATGTAGATGCTTTGTGGTAATTAGCTAGCTTAGCTTCTGGTAAATCTGCCGTAGTCCCAATAGACCCACAGCTGTAATGTGTGATAAAATTAATAAAGGAAATGAGTGAAAAGGGTTTCTTTTATTATTAAAATGATTTGCACTGGCTAAAATGTTGTGGGTGAAACTAATAAAACCTTGAATTGTGGTAGGTCTACCCTGCAATATTGCTGTAAACAATACCCTGTTTAGGAGGGGATGAAACCAACAGAATAAAAATACATTCATGTGTGATTTTATACACCAGATAATCTTTTGTTCCAAAGCACATTGTTTTGTCACATTCATGTTTGGGGCCTATAAGTTTTGTCTTTTAGCTGTTCAGTGTAGCAGGTAGTCTTGGTGCCATTTTGCATATTACGTCATATTAAGTAGCCTTAATAAAGTTCATTAGTCCTAAACAGACATATTTACAAATCAGTTAAATTGTGTACTTTGCAGAATGTCTTCAAGCAATACAGTCTTCATTGTTTAAAATCACAGTATTTTACCATAATCTAAGCATTAATAAATGTCCACAGGAGTTACAGGAGCTCTTTCAGACCATGTTTTTTGTGTGCCCTGTAGATAATTGAAGAATTCAAGAGGATAACAAGAGATGATGTTGGTTCGACCTTTATGGCAAAGCTTGTGCACATCAAAATTGATGGGCTTAGTCCAGTCAAAGGGAGGAGCTGCTGGTCTGAAGATCAGGCACATTAAGGACCTGCTTTCTAGAGGTATAATTATTAACTGCTTTATTTTCAGTGAACTTTTTACACAGCAACGATTTTGACATGAAATAGTAGGGTTAGAACAGGTGTTAGTAATGACATTACAATGAAGGCTCCCTTCCATTTTGGTCTAACTGAGCCAAGGTACTGATATTCTGACAGCATTTAATTTCTTCTTCAAGGACATGGAGAAGCTGGAGGCAGACCCTGTGATCCAAGTGTTGAAGATTGCCAGCATTGATGATGAGTGTGCAGCGTTATATTTGGGGGAAATTCAGGGGACTGATTTAGCCAGATCCTGTGTTTTGCTGATGGGCTAAATATATGCTTTTAACCATCCCAAGTAGTTGAAGATCACTTTTGAGGTAGTTCCAGTGCTATCAGCAAACTATGGAATGAGAAAGCGTAGATGTGTGTTTAACCTTTTCATATATAGTTTGCAGGACTTCTGTGGACAGTCATCCATTCCTATGTTTCATTATGTTCTTATGTTCCATCTTTTGAATTGTACCTTAATAAACCTTATTGACTTGGTGATTCCCTAAAAGCCAGCTTTCATTATTTTGTGCATTTATTTAGCAAGGCATGTTTATTTATATAGCACATTTATACACAAGACTCACTGGAAGTACTTATATAAAAGTACACATAAATAAGTTATAACATTTTTATAAAAGACTTTTTAAAAAAATGGTAAAAGTGCAGTAAAAGTTTCTCAGGCATAGAGCATTCTGGTAAACTGGGATGTTTGGATGCTGTTGCCCCCACTCTGACGTGTTCACTCTGGTTTGTTGACAGTCGAGTGGTTGTGCTGCCCTCTGCCCCAGGATGCCCTCATGTCTGTGCTTCTTTCTAGGTCTCCCCTTTAGTTATGCTGTCATAACGAGTCTTGCCGGAGCTACTGCCTGCACTTAGACCACAATGTACATCATGTTTAATCACTCGTAACATTTCTGCATCACTAACAATCTCTCTCTCTCTCTCTTTCTCTACCACCCCCCCCCCGACAGATATCAGTGATCCTGCCCTATTCTGCTATCTAGACCAGCCTGACCCACCCTGATACCCTCTTACTGGTTTGAAGTTTTGCAGCTTTTAACCCACTCGCTGAGGAGCCCATATGAACAGCCCTGTCCTGCACAGAACTAATTTAAAGTCTCACGGCTCCTGCACACAAGGAACTGCTGCTGCCCATTTACACTGAGAATTATTATTATATATTTATTAATTTATTCTTTTCTTTTCTCTTGTTTGTTATTGCTATCTGGTGTTGACCGAGGATGGGTTCCCCCTTCTGAGCCTTGGTTCCACCCGAGGTTTCTTCCTACAGCTAGTGACTTATTGTATTTATTACTTAGTTGCTTCAAATAATTTATTATACCTATCATTATAACTTGTATGAATCACAAATAATTTCTATAAAAAACAAACATTTTTATTTGTGAGCATTTTATGTGGTGAAAAACATTCAGTAACATTTGAAATACAATAAAATGTTTTGAGTCTGTTAACTAGTCATTTAATTTGATTCTAAAACATATAATCCTTGTATCTAGATTTAGAAAAGTTTTATTTAATTATTGACAAATTTTGTCAAAAGAAATAGTTAGAGATCAAGGCTACAAATATGATCAAGGCTCCGCTGTCTTGATTTTTTATTGGTGGAAACTATGTTTTTGTTGGCTACATAATGGCGTATACGAATACCACCAGCTAAAATATAAGCAATGGGTTCACTGCCTCTGCATCAATCCAGTGTCTGGGAACAATTAGTCTGGACTGGAAGTGCAGTCAGATGTCATGACAAGCTGCAGTGACCGATAAAATAAATGAATGATGTACTGCAGCACGGGAAACAATAATAAGAAAATAATTAACTTAACAGTGAAATAATCACAAAATTGATGTTAAATAAATGTATAATTTATTAAAATAAATGATATATTTAATAATTTATTTTCTATTTTAATTCATTAATGACATTTAATTATTTAATGATGTATTTCTTTATTTCACTTTGGCACTCAAGGCCCTCCATACATTTAGATCATACATTTGTACCGTCAACTCATCATGGTCCGTGTAAGCGCCAACTTCCTAGTCCAAGGTTACTGCTTGTAATTTGGACTGTAATAAATCACTTTCTGGGCCTACTCCTCCAGGTACTGTTACACTTCCTGAGGGTTCTTCTGTTTCAGTAAAACTATCAGCTCCAGCAAGTTATGTAGCAGTCTCTGCTTCCTGTAGTGTATTCTACTTTTTTCTTGTCTTGATTCATTTGCTTCGTTTTATCTTCTTTTGGTTTTTGTTTGGGTTGTTTGAAGAAAGAAAGTCATGGAGCATCATTTGTTTCATGGCCTGTATAAAAGATAAAATAACTGCTTTCTCAATATCCTTGCCTAAGAATGGTAGATGTGAAATAAGGCTTTAATTACATATAGACTATTCTAAAGAAGTGAAAAGATAATGAAGTACAGAGAAAAATGTATAAGAAACAAGGAATCCCTCAGTCCCTCTATAGAAGACCTTTAATAAGATAAAGATAAGATAAAATAAAAAATAAAAATCAAACAATATATGAATATCAAACTGAACTCTAGCTCTTTAAAACAAAAAGTGTAAAAATAGAGAATCACAATCAAACTCTAAATGATACAAAATTCTAAATATTTAACTAAAGTTGGTCTTGGTAAAGAATTTGGCAAAATGTGCTGCAGCCAAGAACAGCATGGAAATCATAACTGACCATAACCACAAATTGTGAGGTAGACGAAATGACCCTTACACCTGTTAATAGCATTTTCCATTGATACACAGCACAATACAGTACTGTGTGTGTATGTGTGTGGATCTTTCAGCATTTAGCAGTTGATCTTCAGGCTGGTCTTCGGCTTTGTTGCCCAGCAGCATAGGCTGGTAAGTGAGAGGTTACTAGCACATCACCTTAGAGCAACTTTTACCACACAACTTGACAGCTGCATTTGTGATTTACAGGAACTCATTTGGATGTTCCCCGTTAGCCTATAGGGGTGATTTCAGTAGTCTTCTGGGGTTTTCTGATCAAGACTCACTATCAAGGCACTAGTAAAAGTCCTACTGGGAGAGAGATTGAATGGCATGGGTAAGTTTGATATGGTCTTCCACATCATTACTAGGATAAGGTCACAAGTAAGTAAGGTCCCCACCCAAGTGTCACATTGTCCACTTCTGCGCAGCAGCAGCTTGGTTGTTGCAATGTCACCATGTTCTTGTGTCTTGTCAACAAGGTTGCAGTCATGAAGAAAGTTGAAGTCGTTTTCTCTTTTTCTCCTGCTGGCAGAGTGTCCATTAACCCTTTATTCAAACAGCAGCACCAGGAGCTGCAGAGAACGTTCTTCTAGATTTTTTACTCTACTGTTCCCAGGAGCTGTTCTAGTTGCCCCATGTATGGGGAAATTAAATTTTAAAAATGAAGCTTCTTCATTCAGATATTAGAAGATATTACACAAGTTCAGAAATTTAATAGAGCTTTTTTGCCAAGAAAACCCATGAGATTAAACTGGGAGATCTAGAACAATTGGAAAGAAAGGAGCCCAAAATCTAGTGTTTTTCACTTTTTGTTTTTCAAACATAAGTCTTAACCTCCTCGTCAGGTTACACTGTCCCCCAGTGGGTTTATGCATCTTTTAGATCACATTCCTAAGCTCTGCCCACACTCTCAGCAGTAATATGGCTCTCTACTTCATGAACATGCTGGGGTTTTTGCAGGTTCAACACTCTCTAAACCATTTCCCACATTCTGAGCAATTTGTGTTTGGAGAGTACAGGGTTGATTAAAACTGTCTAATCAGAGCAGTGATACGGTTTCTCTCCAGTGTGAATGCCCTGGTGTTTTCTGAGGGCACGATTCTCCCTAAAATTCTTCCCACACACTGAGCAGTGATACGGTTTCTCTCCAGTGTGAATTCGCTTGTGATTTTGAAGATTACTCTGTACAGTAAAACTCTTCCCACAGTCTGAACAGCAATACGGTTTCTCTCCAGTGTGAATTCGCTGGTGATTTTGGAGATGACTCTGTACAGTAAAACTCTTCCCACACTCTGAGCAGTGATATGGTTTCTCTCCAGTGTGAATGCGCTGGTGTTTTCTAAGGGCACTACTCTCCCTAAAATTCTTCCCACACACTGAGCAGTGATACGGTTTCTCTCCAGTGTGAATTCGCTGGTGTGTTTGGAGATTACTCTGGTGAGTAAAACTCTTCCCACACTCAAAGCAGTAATATGGTTTCACTCCGGTGTGAATGCGCTGGTGTTTTCTGAAGGTACTATTTTTCCTAAAACTCTTCCCACACACTGAGCAGTAATACGGTTTCTCTCCAGTGTGAATGCGCTGGTGTGTTTGGAGATGACTCCGTCTTGTAAAACTCTGTGCACACTCTGAGCACTGATATGGTTTCTCTCCAGTGTGAATGCGCTGGTGTTGTAGGAGACCACTCTGTTGAGTAAAACTCTGTCCACAGTCCGAGCAGCAATATGGTTTCTCTCCAGTGTGAATGCGCTGGTGTGTTTGGAGATGACTCTGTTTAGTAAAACTCTTCCCACACTCTGAGCAGTGATGAGATCTCCTATTTCTCATTTGTTTTGGCGCCTGTCTAGGAGATGTGTCCATGTGGAGGGAAGCAGTGGAGGTTTTCATATTTTCACATGTAGTCTCTACTGATTTCAACACTGAGATATTCTTTGTGATTGTGTTTCTGCAGGTGTTTGCTGCAGTAAATGAGAAGCCTGTAGGAATGTGGAACTGGAAGCAGGAGAAGACTTGCAACAGATTGTTGTTCCTATGTGGAGGAGGAAAGGGGAAGGGGTCAATGTCAAAACACAACAACATAGTGGCAAAGGCACACATAGTTCAGAGATTTATACACTAAAAAGCCTTACTGTAATTCAGTTACATCCAAATCAGGTTGCTCACATCCTACCACTACATGGAGGCGGTAAATATTTTTGACTGATTGATATTATTGATATTGTTATTATTATATATATTATATTATTATTATCATATTATTATGATTTGTATCTATGTTCCAGTTTTAACTGCAAAGTTAAAAGAATTTATCATGGACTAAGACAACCAGGTCCCACAGTTGTATGTATAGCTCAGGTGGAAGGCCATTAAAGCCAGGTTGATTGGCCTTTACTTAGGGCTTCCCAACTCTAGCGGTGCTTCCAAAAAGTCATGATACCTGAGATACAGGTGCAATTAGCATCGCTGAATTCTCTCTCAGCTTTGTACAGATAAGAATATTTTTAATTAGTCATTAATGGTTTGAGGGTTTGCTGAAATTTCACCATCAGCTTTTTTTTATTGCGCTTACATGCACCTTGATCTCACAATCTTGTGCCAGCAAAAAACTGTGACGTTCTGATTCTAAACAGTATTTTCACTATTAGCACCCATGAATTAAACATGTTGTTATCACAATCTACAAGGGAAACATTAATTTGTTTTGACATTAAAAATTCTTGTAATTGGCTGAGTTGAGAAATTCAGAATTAGTTATTAAGGATGTATTCAGCCTCCATCTTTTCAGCCTCTGTCCTTGCATAGGGAAGTTCACTGTTACATATACTGATAGATTAATTCCCAGAGATTAAAGCTGGGCTAATAAAATAATAGACTTTTCTGGAAAATGTCTTATGTCTATTGGAATAAAATGTGTAATCTCTACTGGTAGGACTCTGTATACACCAAAGGTCAATAATGTTAAGATCCACAATGAACTTGTTAATTAGATGAGGGATTGTTTATTACATCTGGACTGGATTTATCAAGGATAGGACTAATAACGGCATTAAAAACACACATTACATCTCAATATGAACATCACTATTTATAAACTTTAAAACGCACATAAACAGATCCTACCTTGCGCTGGAGACAGAGGCTTAAGATAGAAGTTTTTACAGCGGTAGGAGGTTTTGATGAGCCTTACACGCTGAGACGGTGGGAGCGTCACTCATTCTACCTACGCGCACTGAAGTAAAGCGACCCTTTCCCTATTCAAACTCTCCAACCCATTCGTTAAGGTGAAGGTGACTGTTGACTGTTTGTCATTGTGAACACACTCAAGCACCACAACGAAATTTGACCTCTGCATTTAACCCATCACACGTGCACACGTGGAGCAGCGTTAACAGTTAACACACACACATACACAACACCCCCCGCCCCAAACTGATTATTCTCTCCAGGAATGATGAAGCACTGTATAAAGAGCATTTTGCTGAATGGTGTATTTACCATTTACCAGGTCGCTGCACACACTTCCACCGCTTACTCTCTGCTTCGCTTTCTACGGGTTCTTGTGCCACAGCGCCCCGAGATGCCTCTTCTTCTTCTTTCAGGATTAATGGCGTTTGGGATCCCTTAATGGTGCATTACCGCCACCGACTGGACTGGAGTATGGAAGAGTAGAATGGCAGGTGAGAGAGAAAACTACTGCCCCAAAATTTCTCAGATTTTTTCAATCAATTGATCCATCTCAGTGCTAATACTATCACAGCCATCTCTACTGTGTAGACGGATAAATAATGTGTTGACCTTTTCTTTATTGATATTCCATACTGGAGAATAAACACTGCTGAACCTGTACGGCCAGTATCTGAGTCTTTGGAACCATCTGTGTATATCACAACTTTGCTCCCATAATGTTGCTCCAGGTACCTTTGAATTATAAACCAAGATATAACCCATTCAGATTTATCTTTGAGTTCTTCTTAAATATTTACATCTACTGATATTGGTGGAAATAGCAAGGAGGAATGGCTGAAACTGGAACCTTTGGACAATATTGCAGCATATGCAAACCTATATTTGTTAGCCTGATTTCATTAAACTACTACTTTTTCCAGCTGATATTTAGGTGCCAACATATAGGCTATACTCTCAATCTATTGTTGATCTCATAAGGGCAAAATATATATCCAGAAATGCTTATCTAGTAGCCACCCAGTCCTGTCCTAATAAGCACAAAAACATGTTATTTTTCTTATGGAAAACTGCGTCTGCTTGTGCCCATAAACACTCTACGCCTCTTTCTCAATCTCTGTCTCTCGTCTGATCTGGGAAACAAAGCAGACTCAGGCTTGGTTAATGCTTGGGTGGGAGACCACCTTGGAATATGGTTGTGCCAAAACGCCTTATTACCAATAAAGGAGAGACACCAAGTAAATGTAAAGAAAATATGTTTAATTCTCTGAAAAGAAGGTTCACATTTTGCAGAATGCAGTCCAGTCTGGCAGAATGGATCAAAGTGTGTGTGCGTCAGGCAGTTTTTATACAGTGTTATCAAAAAAGACACTTAGTCAGAGTTCCCAGGACACAGTGGGATCTGTTTATCCAAAACAAACAGGCTAAGACTGGTGGATTTAGGAGTAACAGATAATCATGAAAGCATTGTCTTGATGATTCTATGCACCAAGCAGTTTGTACCTTTAGATAAATTTATTACAGAATAAATATTCTGCATAAGGACTCGAGTTAGACTGCCAAAAACTAGTGATGAGAAAAATATATACTATTTAGCAGAATACAGATATTCTTGAAGAAAAAATGAAAGCAGTGAGTACATATCTTAAGTGAAGTAAAGCTTCTAATCTACTCATCATCACAACAAACATCTTGATCTGAAGAGTCAGAGTCAGACTTAATGAAGATCAGGGACACAATTACTGGTCTTTAACAGCTGATAATTATGTAGACCACCCTCCTTGGCCAATATGATATATATATATCAGGCTGCACCGAAGGTCAGGACACAGTACAGGGAGGGCTGGTGCAGGAAGCATTCATATCAAAGTCATTACACCAAATATATCTCTACCTTTCATGGTGACTACTAATGTAACATTTCTTGCTGCAGTATGTGCCATAAACCATAGTTATGCTGTTGATTATTATGCCGTTAGGCTTAAAATGTACTCATTAATGCAATCTCTAGTTATAACAAAATCTTTTTGTGCCACTTTGGCACATTAGTCTGTGTGTAAATGGAGATTCAGAAGAATGTGGCAGTTGTACACAAACAACATCCCGCATTAGTCATGATGTTCAAAGATTTGCCAAAATTTGTTCTTGTAAAAGTGGCTTAGTCTGTTTGGGCCAGTAGGCCAGATGACAAGTAACCCAATTGTTAAGAGTGATATTTTCTGTCTGTGAGATGTACGATGTCAGATGCATACTGGTGGAATGCGTCAATGCCCTCTCGATGCAAAACAGTGAACACCGTAAGCAAAGCACTAATACAGGAAATAAGAGCTGTTCCTCTAAGCCCACAAAAATCGGGCTACCTAAACAGGTGCCTTGGCCTGGGTTGCATGTTCAATAGAGTAGTTAGTGGATTTTTTTAATCACCAGTAGAGACTACTTTTGTTCTTTCGACTGTATCTGGGACCTTTCTGCAGTGGCTGGCGTGAATCCAAATGGCCCTCTCAGCAACCTGGATCGGGCTGTTCCACCTCTTTGACCTCCAGTGGTTTCTCCTGAAGTCAAGGTTTGACACAGACCTCACTCCCTCTCTTGATCTCAGTCAGCCACAATGTTCTCAGTGCTGTTGTTCTTGGGGCAATTAGGGCCAATATCCTTTTTTTTGCAGTTCAGATTTGCACCAGGTTTTAGGATGAGTAGATGCCTCAGCTCAACCATGGTCATCTACTCACTTTTGCAGATTCATTTCCTTTAATATTTTAGGAGTCCCGGTGGCAAAGATTTGGGGCCCAGATGGTCGACCCTCTCATACTTGAACTCAGTGGGGTAGAGGCTAGAATAACTGATCCAGGACAATCAGTCACTGATCCGTCAGTGGCTCTGAACGAATCACTCAAGGGACCCTGTTTGCACCGCCAAGTTTGTTGTGGCAAAACACATTATTTATTTTCGACTTGCATTAAGTTTCATTAACTTTCACAGGGCCGTTGTGCTACTACCACTAAAACATTAAAAACCTCATTTTGAGTGGGCTGTATTAGAGAGATTAACTAAACATACAACTTTTTTTCTATATTTTAATTTCAAAGGCATTGTTTTGTAAAGCTGCATTTGCTTGCCACTCTACCACTCTAAGAATCCCTCATCTGATCTGATAAATGTTCATTGAATTACAAAGAAGAAAACTAGTTTTTAAATTTACATAGTGCAATTTTACAGCACTGATTCCACTTAAAAGTTTAAAAAAATGGGTTAAATGGGTTCTATCAGAAGGGGACTTTCATTGAACAACGTTTCATTTTTAGGTATTTTGACTACAAAGTGATTGTAATGGACACTTGCATCTAATGGTGGCCATGCCACTATTTGAATGCCAGATTTTGTCTGATCGCAGAGTCAAGCCTGGTTATTACTTGGGTGGAAGAACAACTGAGAATACCAGGTGCTGCAAACTTTCCTTGTTTTTGTTTTTTTTTGACAATCACTGATTCGGAAAGAATAAAAACTTAATAAAAAAGGTCAGTTTTGCAGTGTTGCTACCACATTAATGTGAATTGAGAATTCACTTTATACAGGTTGAATTGGGAGGGCTGATTTATTTGAACAGGCACATTTTTTAGGATTTTAAATATAAATAGATTGTATTGGAAAAGTGTGCATACTAGTGGTTATACCACTCTAGGAATGCCTGATTTCGTTTGATTTCAGAAACACAACAGCAATGGCCCTGGTTAGTCCTTGGGTGGGAGACCACCTCAGAATACCAGGTGCTGCAAGCTTTTACCCTTGACAATAACTGATTTACAAAGAATAAGAATATATCACCTGTTAACCCATTAAACATTCTCCACTTTGGATGTGGCACCTGCCTAATAATAATAAAAATAAAATAATAATAATAATAATAATAATAGGGCAGTGGTGGCCTAGTGGTTAGAACATTGCGCTGGGGACCTGAAGGTCGCAGGTTGAAGTCCCAGCTCAGGCACTACTGAGGTACCCTTGAGCAAGGTAC
>JBBPDA010086611.1:0-12004 GCA_037974385.1 Arnoldichthys spilopterus
GAAAGAAAGGTTTGTTTTGTTTTGTTTTATTCTGTTCTGCATGAAAGGGAAGTTGCCACCCCCCCCCCCCCCCCCATTTTACATACAGTTTACTGAATTACTCCTACAATATTTATTCAATCACTCTGAAAACAGAGGTGTGGGGTGAATATACTAAACATACTAATCTGTAAGCCTTCTTTAATGTAGTTTTGACATTATTCAAAGTAAAGAGACTTACTACAACACGCATTTTGTTTTCTCGAACAAAACAAAAGCTAATTATTCTCAGAATAAAATAGAAAAACATTTTTTGAAATCCAACTTGAATGATGTTTGTATCACCTTCTGGTCTTTTATGAAAGTTATTAAGTTTTAAATTAACTAAATTAACCAGATGAAAATTGACCAGATTAACCCCCATGCTGTAAAGGGGTAAAGGTGCCTTGGAATAGAAAACTGTGTCTTACCTACTGTGTTTACAGCATAGCTGAAAAAGGAGAGTTCAGTGCACAAAACTGACATGCCATGAGCCCCAAACAACGTTGCTGCCCCCTTGAATGAAAATACTGCATGTTTAAAAAACTGCTCTGAAACATGCAATTCCTAACAACCCACTAGTATAATTCATATTTACACATAAAGCTGATATGATGATATGTATCGTTATCGTGATAAACTGTGGTTGCATCAATCAATGCAACAATATCAATATCGTTAGTACTTAAAAAAACGCTGTCAAACTTCATTTTTAGTTTTAAGGAGGGCATCATTAGTCTTGCTTAAATTAACATATTGTTCTGTGGTGTGAAAAACACTGAATAAAAATTATTTGTACTCATACTCTGATTTTTTAGAAAATATGGCACTGTTGGCTCCTTTTCCTTTGTTCCGTCTTAATGGATATTGTGACATATCATATATCGGGAAAATTTCTCAAAATATTGTGATTATCATGTATTTTTTGCCATATCGCCCACCCCTATTTACACCCCCAAAAATTTACACAGTCCATCTCATGTTCTAGCTGTGCTGCTAGCACAGACAACTGGCAACAATAACAGAAATGGCAGACTTCAGGCACAAATGTGCAGATTGTACTAAATTATAGGAACTGTACTGCCACCAAGCATGATTGATATTTATCCAACACGATAAACTTAAATGAAAAGCTAGTTCATTCTGCCATTTCATTCATGACCTTTCTCTTGGACCTTGGACAATACCAAGCAGGCTTCAGTGTTTGGCACTGAAGAAAGGGGCAATTCCAATTGTATAACTTTAACCACTGAAACCTGTAAGTAGCTTGGCATGTTGTATAATTTTTTTTCCACTTTTAGTCAGTTGATCATAAGTCATCTTAAATTAAATGTTAATTGAGCTAACAGCTTTACTTAACTTGTTTGGTTAACTAGGACACTGTAAAACAGGAGTATTTATTTCAGAGCACATCAAATATTAATGAGTCCTCCAAATAAGGTAAATTGGACATAATAGGGCCAAATGATGTTTGGAAATATGTCTATAAAACCAGTTTAGGGCATTGCATCCACCCAATGCCACATACCTTGTATGTTGGGTAACAATTTCAAAAGCAGAATGAATGCACTCTGTGGGACCTTTAAGTCCAACTCAAGGTCAATCAAGTGAATTAAGGAAGAAAAAGAGACGGGTGGGGAGATGGGTGGGGAGACAGACAGCTGTTCACCAGTCATAATACATGTTTCTTCTCCCTTTCTCTCCATTCAGACATCTATCCTTGCATTTTACCCATTCCCCATAGCCTGACACCACTTTTTCAGGACCCTATGGCTCTTGTAGCTTGTGCAAGTGGTTGCTTAGCAACAAGGTAGAGAAAGCGGTTGATTAAAATGGTGCTGATGGAGTGGAGCCGGCAAGCAGAGTCTGCCCAAGGGGGGGTGGGGGGTTGGTTGAGTTACTTGGGAGGCGAAAAGTGTGGGGAGTTTCACTTAAGTCCAACCTGCATGACATTAGTTCACTACAGCCAAGTGTGCTTAAACTCCTTTCCCTCTTCATGGAGCAAATGTCACATCCTGGTATTCTTGCTAAGTGGAAACAATGTGCTGTCAATTTTTCATGATGAAACTTTCAAGTAAAAGTAGATAATCACATATAATGATGATGTTACAAATGTCTTAAAACACTAAATATTTTCACAAAATAGTATTATAAATGTGTGGCACTACACATCTAATCTAATGTTTCTGATACAACACTTATGAATAAACATGTCTCCTTATGTAGTAGTATATCAAGCAATATACATGGGGTTCTTTTCCATAAAATGTCAGTGTTTCTATGGCCAAGCACTTCATAATTTTTTATTTCACTTTGTGCACTTTATGTATCTACACTGGTACTTTAAAGTTTGTGAATTTTTGCATAAGTATAACTTAACATCTAATGTTCATATCGGTCCTAAAAGTAGATCAACAGAAACCAATTAAATAAACAAGACAAAATATTGTACTAGGTCATGTATTTAATGAAAATGGTTTACATATCTGTGAGTTGTAAAGATATTTGAACCTTTAGGTTTTGCAATTCATTTAAATGTAAAGTCACACGCAGAGTCATGTGTTTTCAACCAATTTGAAGAGCAAAAAGGTGTGAGAGGCACCCTGTTTTATTGAAAGAAGAGAGGTTTATCACAGTGTGATCTTCAAATTATGTTTGTGGAAGTGTATCAAGACATGAGATTTCAGAGGACCTCAGAAAGTGTTGCTGATGCTCCTCAGGCTGTAAACGGTTACAAAATGATCTCTAAAGAGTTTAAACTCCACCAATCCACAAACAAATACAGTAGAGAAAACCCAAGACTATTGTTGCTTTCCCCAGGAGTGGTCAAACAACAAAGATCACTTCAAGAGCAAGGTGTGGTTACAAACAAACTCAAGAAAATTTCTAAACAACTAAAGGGACTTGAACCTGCGACCTTCTGATCACTAGGGAAAGGTCATAACCACTAGGTCATTGTATTTCCTCTGTTGCACATTGGTTAAATAAAGCTTCAGCTTCACTTATGGTCCATTTGTTCATGTTTTTCCTCAGTTTTAGCCATAAGAGCTATTGTTAATATGAATAATGTTTTACACATTTTAAAAATGGCATGTGGACATCTGTCTACAAGTCTCCAGTACAATTTAATGCTTGGCCAAAAGTCACTTACAAATCCCAATTCCATGATTCTTAGAATGATGGATTTCACAGAGTTTCACACAAATACATTATTTATCAGTATAAACTGACAGGCACCATCTGCTAATATAATTTTTTGCAAAATAATAAATAAACAAAAAATGTTTTGTTTGTTTTAAATTTTACAGTGATGACTGTGCAAAAATAAACTGATCCTGTTCTCCTCTTTAGGTAAGTATTATGACATTCATTGTAGCAAACTGGCAACACCAGATTATTAAAAGTAGTGATTTTTAGATCAGTTAAAATACATCATTCCATTAAGCTTGTATGTTTATTATATCTTGTCTCTCTCTGCTCTTATGCCCTGTCAGGTGGGAAAGGAGAGTGCTGCGAAACTAGGTTAGGAAAAAAGTTGGAAAACAAAAATTTACAGTTGACATGAGATGTAACCATGGCAAAATGCTAGGTCTGCCCTGGTAGGTGCCGGTATAGAGACTCAAGGATGCAAGTGTAGGACTCTGTGCTGTGAGTAGGTGGCACAGGAGCTCATAACAACCAAAATGCAGAACACTAAACTAAACTACTCACAGCACACGGGAGTCCACAAGTGACATAAGCGGGCCTCCGGCGCCACTACCAGTCGCACATGGGAGCCCTTGAGAAGCTGAAGGAAAGTCTCCTGTGATGAGGCTGACACACTCAATAGGGACTAAAAAATTGGCCAGAGGAAATTCAGCAGAAAGGTACATGAGCACTGATCGAAAATTGTCTGTTGAGAACACAAAAGAGAAAATATAAAGAGACTCCAGAGAGAACAACCCAAGTGCCTTACCAAATTACCAGCAAGACTGTAGTGTGAAGCCACATCTGCCACCAGAGACAAGGATTCCATGATGCCTATTTTTATTTGTCACACGCTTACAATTTAGAAATTTTATTTAAAATTAGAAAGTACAATTGATTAAAAGCTGGCCTTATTTAAACCTGACCCTTGGGATCTGGTGTTTTTTTTTGCTACTGAGCATGCTGAGTGTGTGGGGTCACCTTGCCAAGATCTAAAGAACTTAATTAGGTTTTCAGAAAAAAAGTTATAAATCCCTATGCGTTCAGCAAGGATTTCAAAAGATCTCTAAATAATCTGAAAAAAAAATTTCTGGTTGCAGAGTTTTCCCTAGAATGGCCAACCAATAGAAGACCATTTGATGCAAAAAGATGTCTTCACAAACCCCACAATTTCATCACAGGATATGCATGTAACTCTTGGAACTAGTGGTGCAAAACAAATAGGATAAAATCAGATGTGCAGGGGAGGTGTACCAGTTGAAAGTCATTGTTTTTCATAAGAAACATTAGTGCAAGAATCGAATTTGGCATTTAGGCCAAACCAGGCCTTCTGGAATAATGTGCTCTGAACAGATGAATTAAAGACAGAGTTGTTTGGCCATAGTAACAGTACACGTGTGGTGTCTGCCAAAGACAACTTTTCAGAAGAAGAACCTAATATCAACTGTGAAGCATAGTGGTGGGAATGTTGTTGTTTGAGTTGATTTGCTACCTCAGGGATTGGCAGATTGCAGTCACAGATTGTGTATGAATTAATTATGTGTAAGTATGAATTATGCATTATATCAAAAAGTGTTTAAAGATAATCTGAGTACACCATTCTAAAAGATAAGGTTAAATCAGACGTGGATAATGATCCTAGGCATACTAGCAAATCCAAAGAATGGCTCAGAAAGAAGAAATGAAGGAGGTATAGAAAGGCCTAGTCAAAGCCCAAATTTAATCTGAATTGAAATGTTGTGGTCAACAAATCAACTCAAATCGATTCTATTTAATGCACTTATTTTTTACATGACCACCATTTAGAATTGCATTTTTATTAGAAGGGATGTTTACATTTGATGTGAAAGCATAAAGTCAAATGCATTCCAGTATTGGCTAAACTAAGCCTGACTCAATTCAAAATATGTTTGTGGAAGTGTATCAAGGCATGAGGACCTCAGACTCATGCCACCAAAACAGCTGACTGACACAAGCGCAATACTCAATATTAAAACTAATTAAAAACTTTAGGTATAATATTATATAATATGATATTTTCACGTTTTACTTAATTCTAAATGACAGACTTCTGAAAGCTGCATACTGCAGTGCGAAGTCCTTGCCCCCATACAAAGAAATGTGAAAAAGGTTGCAGTAGTATGTGAACTGAGGGCTGGATTAAGACACAGGCAGCACAACTTGAACAGGGCTGAAAATCACTGCTCTCAAGCATTTAAAGTTGGTACTTCCTCTGCAAACTACTGAACTCCCTCCAATTATTCTTTACATTTACCAAGGTAAGACTCGCTTCATGAGCTCACCTATGAGTCAATCCCAGACTGTATTCTTTCCAGACAGAACTGAAACTGATTACTTTCATTAGAAATCTGAAAAAAAAGATTTGGATCACTGTTAATGAACTTGTTCATGAGTTTGATTCCTATCTCTCTCTCTCACTCAAAGACAGCTATGCTATCATCAAATTAGTTTTATTGGGACAAACAATACTGAGGGTTAACAAGGGGCACATTTGCTGTGTGCTTATTAGTGATGAAGAGTATCATTAAACACTTCAGAAGGGAAAAGGACACTTACTATAAACACATTATCTTATACTATTATCTCACTTCACAGACACAAGTGACAATCTAGGACAGGGGTACCCAGTACCAGTACAAATCCTATTTCCAGAAAGGTTTGAAAATGTTTTTAGATTTGGCTAAATTTCCCCCAATTTATTTTTTAGCTTTGAATATTTGGTGTGTCCAAACCAGTATCTGAATACTTGTTCTCAACACCAACTCTTAAAAAGCCTCTGGTCCTGACAACATACATAGACGAGTGCTCAAGGACTGTGCAGACCAGCTGCCCAACATCTTTACTGATGTTTTTAACACCTCCCTGAGACAAGCAGTCCTTCCAGCATGTTTTAGGACCACCACAATCATCTCAGTCTCTGAGAAATCATCTGTGACTTGAATGAATAACTACCATCCCATGGCACTCACACCACTCATCATGAAGTGCTTTGAGTGACTGATCATGAGCCACATTAAAGCTGCCCCTCACAGCTCCAGTTTGCTTACTAATCTACCAATGATGCCACATCCACTGCACTGACCCACCAGGACAACAGAGACTTTCATATAAGGATGTTGTTTGTCGACTTCTGCTAAGCATGCAACACCATCATTCCACAGACACTGTCCATTAAGTTGAGTGGGTCGGGTCTCAACACCTCCCTTGTGAACTGGATCTTGGACTTTGATAGAAAGGTCTCAGTCAATCTGCACTGGCACCAACACCTACAGCACCATTACACTGAGCACGTTCTCTTAATGTTGACAAGACAAAAGATGATAACTGACTTCCAGCACTGCTTACCCTCTTCTCATCATCAACAGCACTGTTGTTGAGAAATTAAAAAACACCAAGTTCCTAGGTGTCCACATCATGGATCATCATGGACCTTTACACCTTAACTCCACACCTCCATAGCCAAGAGGGCTGTGCAGTGTCTGTGCTTTTTGGGGAGACTTAAGCAAACAAACCTTCCCCCACCAATCCTTCTACACATTCTACAGGAGGTCTTTCTAAAGTCTGCTAATTAGCTGCATCACTGTCTGGTACGAAAACTGTATGTATGTTTCAACTGTAATGGATTACAGTGAATAGTTAGAGCAGCTGAGAAGGTCATTGGTGTGTCTCTACCTTCTGTGAAAGACATTTGCCAAACTCACTTTTTAACAGAGCCAGTAACATAGTAAGAGGCCATTCCCACCCATTAGATGGACTCTTCTCTCTTCTACTGCCTGGTAAGTGCCATTAAAGCTTCTGCTCTGGTTCTCCAAAAATGTGTAACGATTTCATACCACAGGTCTTCAGAACTCTGAATGCATTAAATGTTAAGTCCTTGCTTTACCATTGTCATACTAATATTCTATCTCACTTTATGCCTTATGTACTCATATTACACTGTGAACTTTCAATAGCACCTGTACTTTACCTGCTGTTTTCTGCCACTAGATGTGCTTATGACATGCGTATGTTCTGTCATGTGAAACTTATTTACCACTCTATAATTTACCACTTGTGTGAACTTTATTATATTACATATATTTTACCCTCACTCAATGTGGTTCATGTTAATTGCCCCCTGGTGCAATATCCTGTCACATGGTGCAATATTAATCGCTCTGGTACATTGTTATAATGTACATGTATTGTGTTGTTCTGTCACACTTTGCACTTTGCTGTATGTGCTTTTTATGCTGCAATATGGCCTATGGAGAAATATTGTCCCATCTCACAATAAAGCAACCTTGAAATCATTTTATTTACATTTTATACTTTATTCCAAAATTGAAATTCCAAATGTTTGTTCATTGTACATGTTTTTTTTATATTTGTATACATGCATTTTTGCAAAGATGCAGAGAAAAACACTCTTATCCTGCAAGTTAACATTCCAAAAGATAATTTATGTGTCAAATCATTCCTGCAATACATTTACACACTTCACTGCTTGGATGTGTGGCCAAAGCACTAACAGCACACATTCTTTATCACAGCAAACTCCAGTGCCATAACCATAAAAACATCAACTTCTTGTCAACCTTCCATATCAGTAACAAACCCCCCCCTCCCTCTCTCTCCCTCTCTTTCTCTCTCTCTCTCTCTCTCTCTCTCTCTCTCTCTCCCTCACACACACGCCCTTAGTTAGCAGAGAATGTGAAGGGTAATTATGGTTCATACCAGGTGTAATTATCACACTTACGACAGAGGGATCCACTAGTAACTAATTCGCACCTCTCTGGTGAAGGCTCTGCCTTTTAGCCTAGCAATGTTAAACCATCTGTTTTCACTAATGACAAAAGTAGTTCAGGCACTCATGTCTTCTTGCATGTAAGAAAGTTTATTTAACAGTGTTTGTCACTGGTAGATAATGGGTACATTCAAGTATGCAAACAAGCCAAGTCTGAGGATCCAACTTGAAGGGAAAATGTGACGTTAAGAAGCTTGGTCTTTAAAGTAAGTAGTTTATATAATCTTCAGACTTACTCAAACAAACAAGGAATGCAATTCAGTTGCAACATTAACCAAGATGCTTTAAAACAGTGATTAATCACTGGAAAATCTACAGATACAAACCAGAGACTTGATGGCCCCTAAACACACACTATATAGTGAGAACATATTGAAGACATGCAAGCCAAGAAGAAGAAAGAAGAAAAACGATACACAATCAGTGAAAAATAACAGCCTATCATTCCTTATATGCCTGTCAAAATAAGTAATAAGCCAAATACAGCCATACAGCTGAGAGTCAATTAAAAACCAATGAAGCAGCAGTGAGAGCATCTAAATCTCTCTCACACTTTCTTTCCAAGTTGTATTTCCAATTACTTCAAAACTAGCCCATAGACCTCAGTACTCAAACTGCAGTGGGTCCTGTAATGCTCCTCAGGTGGGCCAGCATTAGCTTTTCAAAGGACTTGACAAATGTCAATGAAACAGGCTTGCAGTCTTTTAGACCTGAAATTGAGGTTTTTTGGGTACCAGGATGATGGTGGAGCATTTAAAGCAGGTGTTAACTTCACACAGCTCCAAGGATCTGTGTGATTATCAGACCCTGTTGGTCAGCGCTGGCTTTTTTAGGCAAGAGGGCGAAATGCCATCAGGACCTGGTGTTTCCGAACATTCTGCCTCTGAAAGAGAAGTCTAACATCATGTCCGTATACTTTATGAGCATGCAAGAGTAGTAGAGGGCGAGGATGGGAAGGGGGACAGTCAGAGAGGCTGCTGTCAATGAGCTGGAGTAAATGGAGATTTTAAGTTTGTTCCTTTCAATTCTGCAGTTGAATTTGTTAGGGTTAACAGCCAGATTGTTGTTAGTCACAAGGGGGACGGAGTAGCTATGTTAAGCAACTTTGATCTCCTTGGACAGTGTATTCCTGGCTTGCTTGAACAATACACTGTCCCCCCATCTGTAGGCATCTGCCTTGGCTTTGTAAAGCTAACGTAGTATGGCAGTGAACCATGGTTTATGGTTGTTGAATGTCTTGGTAGCCACACGTTGTTACAAAAACTAATGTAAGATGTCACAGTGTCAGTTAGTTACTGACTTATTTATTTATACTGATATACTTATTACCAGTTGCACCATTAAAAAACAATCTGTGCAGTCAAAACAGTCCTGCAGTTTCTGCTTTGCTTCATTGGTCCACTTCTTTAGTCTGACTACAGGCTTTCAAGATTTTAATTTATGCCTGTAGGTTAGAAGAAGATAAACAGCAGTGATCAGAGTGCCCCAAAGCTGCATGAAGGACAGCAAGATAAGCATCTTTAAGTACTATGCAACAGTGGTCCAGTGTATTATTGACTCTAGTGGAACACTTAATGTGCTGTTTGTATTTTGGCAGTTAGTGGTTCAATTTTGCTCTGTAAAGGCCCCCAGGATTATTAACAGAGATTTTGGGTGTTTTGGTTCCTAGCCAGTTATCTGATTAGCTAGGGTCTGCGGTGCTTCATCCACATTGGTTTGTGGTGCAATGCAAACAGTGGCTAGTATAAAAAAGGAAACACCTGAAGTGAATAAAATGGCTTATGGTTAATAAATAAAGTTTCTAAATTTGGGCTCCAGAACTTACCCAGCACTATGACATCTGTACACCAGTGTTCATTGATTAAATAGATGTAAAAGATTTCGCCACCCTTCGTATTCCCTGACAGCTCTGTAACATAATTGCTTGATGGAGACAAAAGCCCGGCAGATGTAGTCCGCTCTCTGGAATGGACTCGCTGAGCCAGGTCTCGACAAAGCAAATCTGTTTATCCAGCTGAGCAGAAACAGCTCATCCATTTTACTGGAAAGACAGTGGAGATTTACAGGTGAACTGAAGGGAGCATGGTTCTGAATCCTCGCTGGTGAAGCTTCACATCCATGCCGGCCACTTCCCAAGGCTTCGCTTTCTACACGCTGCTCCACAGAGAGCTGACACTCCTCCAAATAGAACCTCCAAAAAAACTTGATGATTTGGGAAAACAGGTGAAAAGCTCAGGTGATCAGGTGAAATTAATCAGGTTTGTAACATAAAACACAGAAAACAGACAAAAACAAAATAAGTACTAGGGAGTGCAGTTGCGAGGCAGCCACCCGTGGTGCCACCTAGACACTGAATAATGAAGTATAAGCATCCATTAGGTATTACCTACATTAGTCTCAAATCTCTACTGCATTAAGGAGTCTTCAAACACCAAACAATTTCACTAATTTCTTCCTCAAATTCATCGACTTGTATCATAGACACCCTACCTATGCACTTTTTAAAACAAACACCAATCATAGCAATGGACTCTCTTATTAGAATTATAAATTCTTCCCTCAGTATTGGCTATGTACCTGAATCCTTTAAACTAACAGTTGTTAAATCCCTCCCTTTAATTAAAAAAATTCTAGTAAAGGCTGTAGCACATATGCTCATTTCTACATAGAAACAATATTCACAAAATGTTCCAGTCAGGTTTTAGGCCTCATCATAGTACAGAGACTGTAATGGTAAAGGTGCGGTCTCTACTTGGTTCTCCTTGCATCTGATCAGGGCTTTGTCTCCTTACTTGTGCTGCTCGACCTTAGTACAGCTTTTATTACTATTGATCATACCATCCTTATTGACAGACTAGAAAATTTTGTTGGTATTAAGGGAATGGCCTTTTCCTGGTTTAGGTCTTATGTTACCTACCACAAGGATGTGTCCTCTCACCACTATTGTTCTCCCTCTTCACCAATGACTGCACCTCCAAAAACTCAGCTGTCAAACTCCTGAAGTTTGCAGACGCCACGACCATCATAGGACTCATTCAGGATGGTGATGAGTCTGCTTACTGGCAGGAAGTCGAGCGGCTGGTTCCCTGGTGCAGTCAGCACAACCTGGAGCTGAACAAGCTCAAGACTGTAGAGATGATAGTGGACTTTAGGAGACATTTCTCAACACTGCTCCCGCTTACCATATCAGACAGTCCAGTGTCTACTGTGGAGACCTTCAAGTTCCTGGGTACCACCATCTCCCAGGACTTGAGGTGGGAGGCCAAGATCTCCTCCATCCTCAAAAGGTCCCAGCAGAGGGTGTACTTCCTGAGACAACTGAGGAAGTACAGTCTTCCACAAGAGCTGCTGATCCAGTTGTACACCGCAGTCCCTGAGTCTGTCCTGTGCTCCTCCATCACAGTCTGGTATGAAGCAGCCACTAAACAGGACAGGAACAGACTGCAGCGGACCGTACGGGCAGCAGAAAAGATCATCGGTGCCCCCCTGCTCTCCATCCAGGACCTGCACCTCTCAAGAACCAGGAAACGGGCAGGGGAAATTACCACAGACCCCTCACAACCTGGAAACAGACTTTTTGTCTGGATGTTTTAGTAGGTGCATAAACAAGCTCCAGTTAGTCCAGAATGCAGCAGCAAAAAGAACCAGAAGATATCACCCAGTTGAATCCAATCTACATCCTGATCAAATTTGCATTGATTATGACATACTGTTATCGAGCTTTAAAGCACTGAATGGTTAGTTCACTCAGGTTTGTTGACAGTTGAGTGGTTATGCCCCAGGATGCCCTAATGTATGTGATACCTTCTGGCTCTCCCCTTTAGTTATGCTGTTATAGAGTCTTGCCAGAGTGTCAACCAGAGGAGGATGGGTTCCCCCTTCTGAGCCTTGGTTCCTCTCAAGGGTTCTTCCTACAGCTAGGGAGTTTTTCCTTGCCTCTGTCGCCCTTGGCTTGCTCTTTGGGGGCTCGGACCCGGTTTCTTTAAAGCTGCT
>JBBPDA010086640.1:0-12002 GCA_037974385.1 Arnoldichthys spilopterus
CCCATCACACGTGCACACGTGGAGCAGCGGGCAGCTACCAACAGCGCCCGGGGAGCAGTGTAGCGGGTCGGTACCTTGCTCAAGGGTACCTCAGTGGTGTCCAGGTTGGGACTTGAACCTGTGACCCTCAGGTCCCAAGGGCTCCTGCTTCCAGCACATCGATTTCAAGAACTAACTGTTCACTTGCTGCCTAATATATCCCATCCTCTGACAGGTGCCATGGTAATGAAACAACTAGAGAGTCAATGTTGTTCACTCACATAAACATACATACACTTAATGATTGTATGCATGATATATGTGATAATTTCACTCAACAGACCCTGTTGCTCTGACTGGACGTTGGTGATGAAAGCTGTTCGCTCAGTGGAGATCACCTGATTGTCATGTTCAGGAGCCCTGGGTTCCTAATAAAGATTATTTTTCCACTCATTTACAGCTATTACACAATGGTCTCCTCTATAAATGGAACGCCATTATTTTTAACCCTTTAATGGCCACACCATATTTCCATATTTTAATATTTATAGCAATATTGTTCAATTCTTTATTCAACAACCAAATAGTTTTTAAAAATATAGGCCTGAAATAATCAGTCGAGATCCCTTTTTATAAAAACTCTGGGTTATGGACATCAACAAACGAGTAAAAATCAGATAAAATGCTTGGATTCTCCTGAAACGTTGCAGAGGAATCCATAAAATGTCCTTGAATGTGTGTCACTGCAACAGAACCACCTGCAACTGGCAGCCTTGGTCTAACTTTTGGTGATGAAGCTCACTGTGAAATCCAGCAATACGGAGAAAAAAAAAAAAAAAAACCCCTTCTCCTTCTCAACATGGACCCCCTCTGAAGTGTAGGGGGTGTATTGATGTCCATGACGTCACTCACTGCTCCAAACTCATCAAAACTCCTCGTTTCCTGTCCGAACACCATTCGCCGAGGCATTTCTCCCCGTAATGCAATAATAGCTTGTAGAAATGACCAGAGATGTATGAGGTCCTTCACTCGTGTCCTCACTCAGTCTGGCTGGAGACATTATCAAGATTTGTGTCCTGCTTGGTTTGCCGTAATGATCGCCATGAAACTCCGGTGAATTAATGTCCACCATTACCGTGTCCCAGGTCGTGCGCCATCAGCGGCCCAAACGACATTACAGTGACAAAGTGACGTTGATTTCTAAAAGCTACAAGGTGTCCGAGTAAACAGCCGTAGCTACATGGCTAAAAGTGATTTCAAAATGCTGGAAATAAAGTCCCTCGACCTGAAATAAAGTCCCTCGACCTGAAATAAAGTGCCTCGACCTGAAATAAAGTGCCTCGACCTGAATGCGCTCAGGCCTGAAAGTCACCATTATAAGATGAGACACAGGCTTAACGTGTCATTGAGTTTCTGTGTAATGATATTTAACCCTTCAGTGGGGGGAGGTTGTAACAGTTAAACCAGTTACTTTGTGAGTTCTTTAGCTTGTGCCCCAGCATTCCATGCTAAGACTCCAGAACTGGCCTGTGAGACTGCAGAGCCCCAGAGCCACTGTTCCAGCAGATTCAGAGCAGCCGTTGTAGTCCAATGAGAATATAGACAGTGAGCGTCAAACCTTAACCATAAAAAATCTAGTTTTACAGCTGACATTGATCAGAAATCCTCCAAAAAAAACTGAAGAAACCATTAAAGTGTTGGCGCCCTGCTGAACGCCAGGGGGCGCTACTGTGAAAGTGCTTTGTTTGCTCATTTGACTCTTTTGCTGGTTTCCTTTGTCGCATGTCAACAGTGAGCAATAGTTGCCCAGAATGACAGATGTGTTGTACAGCACTGCAGGACAAACAGTGAGTTTCTCAGTTGTGTGTGTTCTGCTCTGGAGTGAACTGCACTGCGTTGGCTGTGACGCGTGTCCTGTGTGATTTATTCATTGATCCATTTTCACATGTAAAATATTAAGCTCTGAGTGTAAAGACGACGGTGTATTGACTGAACACTGAACTCACTTTAACTTTATTGGTCGCGTGGGGAGTTAGAATGCAATAGAACATTTTGTGTTTAACGTTCCAGATCACCATGAGAAATTTTGGTGAAATCACACTTTACTAAATATGACATTTTAACTTTGTTACAGTAGCCCGTACTGTAAACTGTTTTGCCATTTTCACAATACCCTGTCGTAATATTTCATCCATCATTTACAGTACATGACTACAGTGTGTGGACACTTGACCGCACCTACTGCAAACAAGCTTCCCGGACGTCCCATTCCAGTACCGACATGAAGTCCCCACTCTTCTGGGAAGACTTTCCACAAGACTTTGGAGCGTATCAGTGGGAATTTGTGCCCATTTAGTCAAAAAAGCATATGTGTTGCCAGATCTGGCTTGCATTCAACATTCCAGTTCAGCCCCCAAAGTGTTCAGTTGGGCTGAGGTCAGGGCTCTGTGCAGGCCACTGGAGTTCCTCTACACCACACTCTTCAAATTTTACAAGCCTCGCTTTATGCAAACTTTACTGTTGGCACTGTGCATTCCGTTATATACCAAACCCAGATTTCTGTTTCGTCCTTCCATTCCACTGCTCCAGAGTTCAGTACACCACTTCAGCTGACGCTCAGCATTGTTCATATTGAGCTTAGGCTTGTATGCAGCACTTCAGTTAATGAGACTCAAGGACATTTCTTGGCCTGATGTTGCTTCCAGAGGTGGTTTAGAGTTGGTGATGAACCACTGGTGATGTGATTTTCTGCTCTGTGAGTTTGCATCATCTACCACTTTGTGGCTGAGCTGTCACTGGTGCCTAGATGCTGCCATTTCACAGTTGGCTAGGGCAGCTCTAGCAGGGAAGAAATTGCACTGACTTGTGGCAAAGGTGGTATTCCATGAACATGCCACATGTAACCTGAGCTGTGCAGTAGTCTACTACAGGTGTTTGTGGAGACTGCATTTGCGTAATTATATACACCTGTTATCAATGGGCGTGGCTTAAGCACCTGAATGTAATAATTACAAGTGTTGTCCACATACTTTTGGCCATACAGTGTAACAAGTTGGAATGATTTTATTTATGATAATAAACTATTAAAGAAAAAAAAATTGATTTATTTAATAAAATCAGATGAATCAACAACTTGATACTATGCGGTTAATGCAGTTAGTGTACACTGGTTCTTTACAGGCTCATTAAATTGGGTCTATATTGGCTTTTTATGGTACATGTAGGCGTTTAGTGCTCTTGAAATGCTGACCACACACTCAGAAAAACGTGCTGTGATGCACTTTGCCAACCACACACACTCAGAAAGAGTGCACTTTGCCATGAAAACATTAACACATCGTCATACCGTCATATCGTCCACCTCCAGTGTGGTGATGCAGTTGAAATGAACAGTTCAGGATGTCTGTACAAATGTGAACATTAACGTTGTTGGAAATTGACAAAGACGTATTTCATAACCTATTGTAGCACAGAGTGCTCGGCTCACTGCCGGGAGTGGAGATTGTGGCAGTACCATGTTGTGAAACAGATAAAATTCTGCCACAGGCTCAAATCTGCACCTTTGCCAAAAGTGTGTGAACATTCTCACACTGAGCATTTGGGTGTTTGTTTGTTTGTTTGTTTGTTTTTCTCTATTTTTAGAAAAATGCTGCACAACGGGAAAAGGCATATTCTATTCTAGGCCCCTCCACATGTCCACTGTAGATCCAAGCACACACACACACACACACACACACACACACACACACACACACATACACAAATACACAACACAAACATTGATCAATTTAATGGATCAAAATGACCTCCCAAGATGTTTATACACTGATTAGCCATAACATTAAAACCACCTGCCTAATATTGTATGGGCATAGTCAGAGTCAGTAGCTCTTCTGGGGGGTCGGACCAGGCGAACTAGCCTTCACTCCTCACATGCATCAGTGAGCTTTGGGTGCCCATGACCCTGGTCATGGTGTTGACTTTCCTCACATTTATAATGGAGTTGATTTTGACGCTGGGCATAAATCAAAGCCACAAACAGTAAAAGAAACGCTGATTGCTGACCATTACAGTGTCCATGGCTCACTGGTTCTTTTGGTAAGTTGTAAGGATCACAGTTGAGCCCAACTGCCTTTAAGCAGATCATTTTTTTTGCTTTACTCCTGGTCTCTTAGACCCCCCCAGTCCACAAAGGGCCATGTTGCAGCAGGTTTGGCTCAGTCCAAATAAGGGCATGTGTACTGGTTGGAAACTGACATTAGCTCATTTACAGTGTTAGCTAACTAATTTATTCAGTGTTTTACTTGAAAAGGTTGCCATTACTAAGAAATTCTTATAAAGTAACCAGATTAGTTTGCTGGGCTATTTTAGAAGTTTCTGTAGAAAAGAGGAAATGGCAGTTTAATTGATTATTAACTAGAGAAAAATCATTAATAAATTATTTTATTAATATAGCACATTTGTCACAACTTCTCGTCTTGTTCCTTGTTTTGTTTTTTTTGATTATTGTCAATCTTCTGTTCTGTTATTCTAGTCTCTGTTTATATTAGTCATATGATCTTTGTTATTGTTTTTCCTGGCATGTGCCCTACCTTAGCCCTGCCCCTTTATTATCATGTCCAGGTGCATCTCCTTCATGTCTCCGCCCCATACAGGTGTGCTGTGTCCTATTGGTATATAGGTCAGTGTGTTTGGTGTAACCCTCATCTGGGTCTAAGTTACTACCAGTGTTGGTGAAATCTCCAGGTTCTTGTTCACTCCTGTGAGTGTGTACATCCAGGTTCTATGTTTTATTGTTTATTTGTGCTTATTGTTAGTGTGTTGCTTTGGTAAGGGGCAGTGGAGGCCTAGAGGTTAGGACATTGTGAACTGAAGGTCCAGGTCCAGGCCTGTGCACCACTGAGATTCCCTTGAGCAAAATACCGTCCCGCTACACTGCTCCCTGTGTGCACGTGTGACAGGTTAAATGCATGGGTCACACTTAGCTGTGGCGCTTGAGTGTGTTCACAATGACAAATAGTCACTTTCACTTGCTTAGATAGAAATAAAACTTTACAAGGATAAAATGAGCAAAAAAATAAATACAATTAAGCAATAAAATTAGGAATAATTACAGAAAAATAATAAGATTTAAAATAAATGAAGACAATGAACGGTGCATGATTAAAGATGATGTAGTTGGAGCCTCTGTTTCATTAAAGGCTTTGGAAAATACTTAAACAGTGCAGAGTGTAAAACTACTGAAGAGGACAAAAGCACAGTAAGCTTATCTTCATCACTAATCAGATACAGTTCTATATTTCAGAGCAAGAGCAGGAGCGCTGCACATTATCGCAGCAATTCTTCTCTCAAAATCACTGTCGGACAAACCATGCCAACCTAAACTGCAGCTCGTCTGGGGGCTCGTCTTAGAGGTGGCCTCAGCAACAATGAGCCTAAGTGACATGTCAGTGTGAATAACAGTAAACATGTCAGTACAGTCTGAAGTAGCTGAATGCACAGCACGCTTGGTTAGGCCACTAAAGCCATCAGTTAAGACTTTACAAAGTGGTGGCACTTTACCGATTGCTCCTCATTCTCTCACTTCATGCTCAACTACCCCAATGATTTCATTTGGAAACTTGGGAACCTAGTGCTGTCCTGGGCCTGGAGCGTACTTTTTGGCCATCTCAGAGGGCTTATCTGCTGCATTAGCTGCCAAAACTGTGCAAAAGGCCAGAAAAACTGTTAAAACTGAGCATTAATAGACACCCCATGGCCAGATACTGGAGCTCTAAAGCTGTAAAAAGATTATTTACTAACGATGTCAAGGGGAATCCCACTAATTTTACACATAACTCAGTGTCAGAGACGTCTCCAATACAAACATAGCCATTTTATTTCCTCTCCACCCCCAGTGAAGCTCCATGTCCTCTGAGTTTCTATGGAATATTGTTGATGGTACAATTCTGAACCTGAACTAAATCACTTTGGGGGACTATTTTGCCTCATCACGCCGGGCATGTACCTCTCCACCATGAATGGATTTAGTGTTAGGCCAAAAAGCTTCTCCAAACTCTGGTGAAACAAGGCATCAGGCAATGTCTTCATCACTATTTCATAGAAGAACTTTCTGTGAGGAGCTTTTAGAGGAACCAGACGCCTGGTTCCATTCACCACCACTGTCAACAGCTCTGACTCACGCCAAAACCTGCTCTGAACAACTTTGATTACATCTTAATGACTTAATTATGCAAAAAACAAACAGTAAAATAAGATAAATGGGCCTATTTATAGTCAACGCAGATGGTCAGTGCTGACCACACACACTCAGAAAGAGTGCACTTTGCCATGAAAACATTAACACATCATCATACCGTCATATCGTCCACGTCCAGTGTGGTGATGCAGTTGAAATGAACAGTTCAGGATGTCTGTACAAATGTGAACAAATTAACGTTGTTGGAAATTGACAAAGACGTATTTCATAACCAATTGTAGCACAGAGTGCTCGGCTCACTGCCGGGAGTGGAGGTTGTGGCAGTGCCATGTTGTGAAACAGATAAAGATCTGCCACAGGCTCAAATCTGCACTTCTGCCAAAAGTGTGTGAACATTCTCACAGTGAGCAGCAGAAAGTGGCAACTGACACCTTCATTATTAAAATGTGAAAAAAGGCTCAAAAATACTCTCAGTGCTGAGCTTAAAGCTACTGAAAAAGCAGGCAGAATGCTTATCATATACACCGATCAGCCATAACATTAACACCACCGGCATAATATTGTGTAGGTCCCCCTCATTGCATTTTTGTGGCACATCCTGCTACTTTGCACCTGGTAGTCCCATAACTGTGCACTGGTCGTCTTTGTACCTGTCTGCCTTTGCACTGTCCTGCAAGGCTTGCACATCCTTGCACACACTGCACTTTATGGTGTTAGTGGTGTAGTTTTTGTGATCCTGTGCTTCCTGTACCACCGTGGTCCTGGAGGAACATGGTTTGGTTTCACTGTGTACTGTGTGAACTGTATGTGGTGAAATGACAATAAAAGCCGACTTAACTTGACTTTCTGTCAAATTCACCAGTGGTCTTCTAGAACATCACGATAAGGCCCTTGTCAAAGTGGCTTAGATCCTTATGCTCGATCATATTTCTTCCCTCCAGCACATCAACTTCAAGAACTGACTGTTCCAATGCTGCCAAATATATCCCACCCCTCTGACAGGTGCCGCTGTAATACAATAATTAGACAGTCAAGGTTATTCGTTTTTCCTGTCAGTGGTGTTATTGTTATGGCTGATTGGTGTAATCATTAAAAATATTATAAATTATGGCACAGTGGTGCAGTGGTTAGTGCTGTCGCCTCAAAGCAAGAAGGTCCTGGGTTTGATCCCCGGGTTGGCCATGGGTGCTTTTCTGTGTGGAGTTTGCATGTTGGCGTATTTCCTTCGGGTTCTCTGGTTTCCTCCCACTGTCCAAAAGCTTGTGGTTCACGTTGACTGGAGACTAAATTGCCCGTATGTGTGAGTGTGTCTGTGAATGGTGGTCTGTCTGTGTGTTGTCCTGTGATGGGTTGGCCTCCTGTCCTGGGGGAACCCTGCCTTGGGCCTGTAGTAGGCTGGGACTGGCTCCAGCTTGGAAGAAGTGGTTTGGAAAATGAATGGATACATTAAAAATGATAAAAATGTTGCTGTAATTTAAATCCTGTAATATTATACAGCTGTGGAATTGAAGAAAACTCAATAACACAAATATTATTTTACACAAACAAGTCAGGGCTCAGATGTGTGTGAGTGTATGTAGATTCTGTTCTCACCTAAGAACAAATCCCTAAAAAGGAAACTACTGATCTGTTTTATGCCCAAAAAATTCATTTTACATATCATCATCTCACTTTGTCCCTTAGGCTAAGTTCACCTGATCAGAGGTAGAGGTCGGTGTTCACTTGGGCCTTGCAAATCAGCTCTACTGTGTAAACTGTGTCTCATCTTATGTGAAAATTGTTCAAAAATGTCTTCTAAAAGACTTGCCAGCGCCTCGCAGTGAGTGACAGTGAGTGCGGCATAGACACACAGGACATAGGGTGAGGGGAACCAGGGGGAGGAGTTTAAGTTTGTCCCCAGCACTTTTTGTCAAGGATATTTTATCACCACTGATCCCCCCACCTCCTCTATTTAACCAGTACAACTACCCAAATGCTGATTTTCCCCAATCGCAAATGCGATAGTCCAAATGTGGTGGTTCAGTGACAGTCATGGGCACCCCACTCTTTCTGATGCATGTGGGGAGTCAAGGCTAGCCCGTCTGGTTGGATCACAAGAGCTACTGTCAATACTGACTCTGACAGAAAGGGGCCAGAACACACAGTGCACTGCAGTCAGTGGTGGGGGATTCACTCCATATGAAGCAGGTGGTGTTAATGTTCTGGCTGATCACTACACTTTCACTCACAATTCACATCAGTAATGATACTGGGAACCGTCCCATCAATAATCAGTGATCACAGTGTTTACAGGCCCAGAGTCAGCCCAGTTCTGCACCCTAGGGGTATGATTATTAGGAACAACTGGCACATGCTCCCAGTGTACGAGGATTAATCATTATAAGGACAATTCTGAAGTTTAAGAACACGTTGTGAATCTGAAAGACGTGTCTTAGGACCTCTCTTAAGAACATATTTAGGAAAGATCTCGGGACGCTCTTGGTGAATGAGGCCCATTGTTATTTTCCCTCTTCTTAATGCCCCTGGGAGCACAGTGTTCCTGGTATTTTTCAGCGAACCATGCCAAACCAAACTGCAGCTCCTCTTGGGGGCACAGCTAGAGGGGGATACAAGAAAGAAAAGAGCCAAAGTGACACTTGAACACCCAGAGCCAGAGAGTAAAAACGCATTGGCAGAAGCTGAACTAGATGGAAGGCCACGCTTGGTTAGGCCACTAAAGTCACCAGTAAAGACGGTACAGGTCGAGACACTTGAGAATGCCCCTCATTCCATCACTTCACACTCAACTACCCTAATAATTACATTTGGAGACGGCTGTTCCAACAAAGTCTCGCCCAGTTCAGCCTTCTCAGAGTGTTCGTCTCTGGGATGGGACGTCCCATGTTCATGTGTTGCCTTCCTTTGTGTTCGTATTGCTCATGAAGAGCTAAGTCAGCTGATGACCTAGTGGAACTGTGTTGAGACTAGGGCTTGATTATGGTAGTGGTTCCATTTAAGAACACCTGTCCTACACTGCAAACGAAAACACTCACACAAACGAGAAAACGAGTCTATTAAGCAGAAGAATCAGCCAGTGGAGAAAAAGCAGAATCCGTTTTACTGAAATAAGCACTAAGATCAAGTTCCTCACTCTAAATCTCTTTAAACTGGTGAGAAAACCTTCAAAATGTTCCACTTCATCCTCAAAATCTCAGATTACAGCAGTATAGTCTCACCGAGAGAATCAGAGGAAAACACCCTTACATAATAAGAGTCCCTGAATCTGATTACTGGGCAGAAACACAATCTTTACGACGATCAGCCATAACATTAAAACCTGTATGTCACACTCGTGCCAATGAAATGTTCCCATGAGAGGCGTGAACTACACAAGACATCTGGGGGTGTGAAGCGGTATCTGGCACCAAGATGATACCAGAAGACCCAAATTCTTGATCAAATTGAGTTCCGCAAAGTTTGCAGTCACCTTGAGCTCTTGTTCATGCTCCTCAAACTGTTCCTGAGCAAGATTTGCAGTGAGGCAGGGGGCATCATCCTGCTGAAAGAGGCCACTGCTATTAGTAAGCACAGTCACCATAATGGGGTGAACTTGGTCTGTAGCGATGTTTAGGTAGGTCATGTCAAAGGAACATCCACATGAATGCAGGACCCAGTATGTTGCAGTGATCTCTTCCCAAGGCAGGCGAAATGCATGCATGTGCCCTCCCACTGTCAGAGGTTTTAATGTTATCGCTGATCTGAAAAACTGCTGTATTTGTACATTTTTACTAGTTTGAGGACGTCTACGCAAATTTAGCTGCAACAGCCTGTTTTCGTGACTTTGCAAAAGTCAACGCATACAGCTACTCAGGCTCAGTGTGGCTCCACCCATTCACAGTGAAGTTATAAGGAGTGTTTCAGCATTGGCTGTTTTTTGAATGAGGTGCAACACATGACAACCAATCAGAAGCAAGCTCATCAAGACGTCATGATGACAAAGAGCCAGGGGATAAAGAGAGGATGGGAAATGGAATAAGACATGTTTACTGGGCTTTGCGATATCAGAATACCTGCCCTTTCGTCTGGCAGTTGAGTCAGTCCATTTCTGTTCTGAAAAAATGCTGGATATTAGTCATGGTCAGACCGCAGAGAAATACGTTAGCCATTTCCCTGTCTGTTCACGTAGCCATGCGGTCATGCTGGTTTCGTTCCATGTGCTCTGTAGCCCCGCCTTAGCCCTGCCCTCATTGTGTGTCTCTATCCTCCCCCTCCCAGGTGAAGTGAAGTCAAGGTGACTCTTTGTCATTGTGAACACACTCAAGCACCACAACGAAATGTGACCTCTGCATTTAACCCATCACACGTGCACATGTGGAGCAGCGGGCAGCTACCAACAGTACCCAGGGAGCAGTGTAGTGGGACGGTACCTTGCTCAAGGGTACCTCAGTGGTGCGCAGGCCGGGACTCGAACCTGCGACCATCAGGTCCCAAAGGAAGTCTCCTAAACACTAGGCCTCCACTGCCCCTTGTTTACTGGCACTTAGTGTATTTATGCCCCTGTGTTTGACCTCATCTTTTGTCTGGTCTCTGTCGTCAGTACTGTTGTTAGTACTGTTGACGACTCTGGTCTCATGCTTGGTTCCCAACTGTGTCCTGGTTTTGTTTCTGCCTAGTTAGCGTTAATGTTTCTGTAATCTCGAATTGTTAAAGTCTAAAGGTTACATCCTGACCGTTTCTCCTTTATTGATGAATTTACTCATTTATTTTCTCCTTTTTCCATGTCTATGTACGGGGCAGGGTGTTCAAAGAAAAGTGAAATTTAATAAGAAATAAACATTTTTTTTAATAAAATAATAAAAACACAAATATCTTAAGTGAACCTCAGGAGGAACAGTTTAATTTTAGAAAAATGTAGGAAATGGGCCCTTTAAAAGTACATGTAATCATCTCACAGCAGCTGCTGCTTAATTCCACAGCCACTGGTGCGAAACTGCTTTTTGAAGTTATGCGAGATAAACCTGGGGGATACAGGGGGCTGTGGAAGCACTGATAGTGCATAGGACTAAAAAAGAGGTCCTGCCTCTTTCACACACACTACTGCTGTTTGGCGCGAGCGATTTGGCAGCACGGCAGCTACAGCTCGCACTGTTGGTGCTGCGGCAGGGGAGGACTTGGTGTTTGGTTAACCCCCCCAACGAAGTCCAGAGAGAAGCGTTCAGAGATATTTTAGTGCAGTAATTAGCTTATGGAGCAAGCTGCAGTCCGAGTGAATGCATCCACTCCAGCGAATGGCAGATCAGGCAGACTAACGTCAATGTGTTTTGTGACATCACAAAAACTTTGATTCGAAATTTGAGCTGCAGCTTATGCCTTGTTAACACTACACGATTTTAGGGCTGTTTTTGAGTCACTGACTCCATTGAGTCCAATGGGTTATTCCATGTTCTACAATCACTGTTTAAGACGAGCCTGCTAAACAGGCCACAGCCAATGAGAGCGCAGGACACGAGTCGACAGAAAGAAGCAAGGGACGCTCAGCTCAAACTGTGACCGAGAGCATGGCTGCGTCACAGTGGACTCAGCAAACTGATTATAATTTAATGACCCCTCCAACTCACTGTAGAACCGACCACCCATACTGCACACGTGCGCTGATCCATTCCTTCACCCGCATCCCTGTCTCTTTCCTTTCACATGGTTTTTCACTACTTATGATCAGTGGTTGAGCAGTGGAGGCCTAGTGGTTAGGAACTTGCCCATGGGACTCAAAGGTCGCAGGTTTGAGTCCCAGCCCGGGCACCACTGAGGTTCCCTTGAGCAAGGTACCGTCCCACTACACTGCTCC
>JBBPDA010086670.1:0-10706 GCA_037974385.1 Arnoldichthys spilopterus
AGAGAGAGGGGGAGGGAGAGGGAGAGAGAGAGAGAGAGAGAAAGAGAGAGAGAGAGAGAGAGAGAGAGAGAGAGAGAGAGAGAAATTAAGTAGGTGTTGCGATCTCTTGGGATACAGAATATTTATATCGCACTCTTTGCCGTAACCTTGATTTTTTTTTCTTAGCGCTGAGCTGTTTGGTTAATAAGGTAATGAAAAACATTTAGTGAGAGGATGCAGTCTCAGCAGGTTGAAACATTTTATGATATGATAACATGATATTTTCTTTATGACAGTATAGCTTACTTTATAAGACTTTAAGTAAGGAGGTGGTCATTCTTGAAAGTCATTCCTTCAAAATGTCGACTAAGCATGATATGTAATCACATGACATATAGTCATATGGTTTGTTAAAGGCCTTTCTCCAGAGTTATACATCACATGCATATTCTAGAAGGCACATGTTTAAAGAAAATGGTTGCCAGATTACAGCCAATGGAAAAACCTGATAGATTATTTGTGGTGTTTGAAACCAGTATGATATTTGTCTGGTTCATTGTTTTTATTTTCCTTCATATTTTCTATAATGAGCATTATACTGTAGGTTGACAAATGATGCATAGTCAGCCAAAGATCTGTATGTGAGAAAAAAGCATAGCTTTTTATCTCTTTCTACAACTGAACCTAGCCTTGCCCATATGCCCACACACAGGCTGTGTCTCAATCCACATACTACCACACTAGTGCTTAAAATAGTACTAGCACATTTGGTGGTGTACTAATTTGATGTGTTATTTAGTACAGCACATGCAGATGCAGAACACGGCTGTCCTGTGTTTGAAACCCCCTCCCCACATATAATAATATGATACATTTTTCGTGGTGGGCACTTGCATGTTTGCAAGTATGGGAGAATAGCAATCAAAGCCAAAAAAGGGTACTTGGCATGTTAGACAAACCTGTAAGCTGCATATTAAAGACACATAACATGGTCTTTGAAAAAAAAGTGTTTAAAACATAATTTATCAATTCATTTTAAGTATTCTGCATTTCAGCATTGTATCCCTTTACCTCCTCAAACATAATTTACAATTTGATATTGTTTTCATGTTTTCATTTACTAATGTTCTTGCACTACATTACCCAAAATGCATTTGCAAAAACAGTTGTAAATTATACAGCTGGAAATCCCTCTGGCATGAACCAATCTTGGTTGCTAGCATAGCCTCTGATCTATTGATTAATCAATGCAGCCAACTGGTATAAGCCTAAACAAAACTACCACAGCCATTCAACAAAAATGTAAAGACAACAATGTCTCTGTTCAACAAAAATACCACTACACTTTCATAAAAAAGCTCCACCAAATAAAGGTAGCTAGGTAGACTACTTGCTAACTTTTAGCTTGTTATCCACCTCATGTAATTTCAGTCATTCAGTCATGTGATTTCAGGCATTGGGGAAAAATCTGGACAGCAATTGTGGTAAAAAAAATAACTGAAAAAAGAATATTGTTCTACACATTTCAACCCTTTGAGCACCAGATAACAGAGATTCTATAAATATGTATTAGTTATGTTCACACAAATGTTTGTTCCCAATGAAATCAATGAACATTTACGTATGAGCAGAAATGGCCATTTCATAAATGCCATATTAGCAGTGGGAACTATATTGAACAAACTAAAACTTGCAGAAAGGTCACCAAAAAGCAAACCTTTCTATATTCCTCCTCCATACAGGGATTTGAATTCACCTCTCCGCTCTGGGCTCATGCATCAATACCTTGCAACTGTTTTCTTTTCTAGTAAGGCAGCTGGGAGCAGATAGCCACTTGTCTCTCAGCAAGATGCACTACTGCACACTAATGCATATGTGCTATACCAGAAGACAAAGTTCTTTACAGGCAATAAGACATAGAGCTCCACTTATAGCATAGCCATAGCAAAAAGTGACCATTATGCTTAAGTCACACACAGGACAGGAAATGGGTTACTAGTCAGAAAGTCACAGAAAACATCTTTGCAGATATTGTGACTCTTAAAGGGGGAAATCTAAAAGGGGAAATGGAAAAAAATTCTGAAGTTTGTTTCAAAGCCCCTGTATGTTTTCCCATGTCTATTTGAATTAAAAGGTTGTTAAAAAAACACTCAGGTCAAAATGCTGTATTTTGCATGATTAAGCATGTTTACTCATGCTGCAGTATTTTCTATTGTCATTATTTCCTAGATTACAAAGACAAGGAAGGCTAGTAAACCCCCTCTGAATTTAGTAAAAGTGACTATTTGTCATTGGAAACACACCCTATTACATTACCCCATCCACACATGGAGCACCAGGCAGCTATCAACAACACCCAGGGAGCAGTGTAGTAGGACGGTGCTAAAGGGTACCTCAATGAAACCTTGGCTGGGTCCTTAACCACTAGCCTAATGTCTACTGTTGCCCAAGATAAATCTGATATAACTAAATTATTCTTGGCAAGTAATAACAAAGACTGACAACCAATTGTTAGTGCTGTATCACTAATGCAAGCTAGCACTACATATTTACATATCAGCCTCTAGATCAGTGGCCACCAGAATTTGTTGACTGAGAGATTCCCAATGAATGCATTTGTGTAATATACACTGGGTGCTGTAGTGAGAGAACACAAAGGGATGGAAACACAGAACAATACATGACTGTAAAGTTCTACATAACAAATGCAAGATTAAATGCAAGTTTTGGCCTTGAATTTACCTTTAAGTATTCAAAGAATGACAGTTGCTACACATTTGCTAAATGAAATCTAACACACATGCACATTTATCTTATCTTATCATTTTATTGATACCATTGAAATAACTGGAAAGACTGGAAAGCTTGCCAAAATAGTGAACTAGTAGACTACAGTCTGAGTATCCGGTGTTGTTATATAATAGTGCTGATTTCTTTTTACATTTTTGGATAAATGTCTAAACATGTTTCAGCATATTAAGTCAATCTGTGTATCCCAATGTTTGTTTTAATTTCTGAAGGCTTAGCTTCACCCACACTTGGCACAGTGATTTTGTGTAATATTTTGTTAAAGAGTGTGCTTAATGCTAAAGCAACTAGAATCCAACAATAATTGAAAATATATCTTTTTAATTTGTATTAATGACAACATTCACAGAAACTGTACATTGTCTGTGAGATCTCACTAGATAATACATTTCTGAGACCAATTCTTCAAACATTTATTCTCAGAATTAGATTTTCTTTTAGCATTCAGAACCAAAAATCTTAGCTTATGAAAAAACTGCATTTATAACATTTTGTTTCTTTTTCATTATCATTATTCATTTATTTATTCATTATCCAAACAGCTTATCCATTTTGGGTTGGTACAAAGCTGACGCTGATCCCATTTGACTGTGGGCACAAGGCAGGGTACACCCAGGCCTTTCACAATGAAATAAACATTTTAATTCTATCATCATCCAAAGACTACACTGTAAAAAAAAAGAAAAGATTTAAATACTGCCTTAATGTAATTCAACAGTTTTTCCAAAATGTTTTAACACAAATTAGTAGGCTTTTAAACATCAAACCTTTATAAAACTATACTTTATACTATAACTACATTGAGTATAGTTTTTCTGGCATATTTGATAACAACAGTAATAACCATTAACATAAAGGAAATATCTGTGAAATAATGGTGATTTTTAACAATGAAAGCATTTTTTTTTACTGTGTAGAGTTTATTTATAACAAAACTTACCACACTGCAATATTGGTCATTTTTTAAGACATATCAGAGAAAATGAGTTAGGTCCTGATTCCCCTGTTTGCACCCTGTGTGAGTGATATAATAATCCAAATGGGTGCGAAAAAAAGTGAATGGTGCTTAGAAAATCAATGAAGAAGTTTACAATTCCATTTGCTGGAATTGCTGAGAATAGGAGTCTATCCTTTTATCTAAGCCTTTCCTTTTCTTTGTCTGTTTCTGGTACTGCTAATCTTATTGAACCTCCTTTACTTTATTAAAGCCATTTGTATTAGTTTCACAGGCAAACAAAGAAATGCACAGTGCTTTATGTCCATTAAGCCCATGCAAGAGCCTTCTTACTGCTTTAATGCTCTGCCAGTGTGTCTTTAATGCATTGATTCTTTTTTTTCCTTTCCTTTTTTTAACATGTAAATTTTTATTGTTGTTTTTTTGGTTAAATCAACATATAAATAGAGAAAATAAATAAATTAGGTTGATAAATGAAGAGAAATCAAAAGAGTGTCAGCATCAGGAGGGGATTTGTAAGAAGCAAAAAAAAAAAAAAAAAAGAATTTCCATATTGCCTCAGATTCTATTCGTTCTACTTGCATGCACCCAGACACCTAATCTTTTATTAATCTCCCTGTCTATTCTCTTGAACACCTTAAACTCTCAACTCAAAGCAAAGCGATCTGACTGCAATCTCTCCACCTCTCAAAGGGGGAAACAAAAGGGCTGCCTTGCTTTTTACCCTTTGTTTTAGTCTCTGAAGATCTGGCCTTTACTTGAAACACCAGTGAAAGCTGATGTTTTAAATAGCCTCCAGACACCTACAGTCTCCAAGCAGGGGTTTGGGCAATGCTGGTGGAAGGAGACACCTTTTAAGGGGTTTAAATTTAAACACACTCCTTCTGTCTTTGTTACGCTGCATCGCTCCTGCTTTTAAAATGTTAGTGATGCTCAACTGAATCAAATGGCTACTATTACCCCACCCATAGGTTTGTGTTTCAGAAGACACAGTAGAAGTAGAAGTTGAATGTGTTGTGAGATGGAAACCCAGAAGAGGCTTAAATTTACATTCTGTATCTGTATCAGTATGTAACAAATTCAACAACTACCTTGGGCACAAGCACACTTTAAAGATTTAGCTAAACACCTAGTAAATTCTTGAATTTCCCTAAGCCTAAACCATGGCCTTAAACCTAACCCCACTGTAAAACCTTTGAGAATATAAGAGAGTTTATTAACGTTTTGATTAAAACTTCTGTTAGTAAACAATATCTTGCAATTGGAAGTACCATAAAGATGGTAGTTATTTAAAGCATTAGTGAGCAAGATACACCAGTGAATGTGGTGAGACTAGCTAGCTGATGCAGTTTTTCTGACTAGTTATTGCAGCAGAAAAAAATGGTGTCCTCTTGCCCACCCTACAAGATACTGTGTATGTATATTGTATATATAGTGTATATTGTGTATTTTATACTGTATATATAAGTATATATGTATATATCCAGTAAATTGTACCGTATATTGTACCTTATTGTAACTACATACTGTATTGTACATTGTAGTCTGGTTTCCTTGAGCAACGTACCCTCCCGCTAGACTGCTTCCTGGGCGCTGTTGATAGCTGCCTGCTGGTCCACGTGTGAATGGTTAAATGCAGAGGTTGCATTTTGTTGTAGTGCTTGAGTGTGTTCACAATGACAAATAGTCACTTTCACTTCATTAAAACTTTATTCTGATTTTGATAACCATGTCATTGCTATATAAATCACCTTTTTTACAACTTGGCATCAGGTTTCGCTAACTGCAAAACACATTTAAAGTGATAGAGGGTCTTTTTATATAAAAATGACTAATATTCTGCTAAACTCTATATATATCTATATGGAAAACATTTATAACAACAACAATAAGTATTTAAAGGAAATATTTCCCATTTCTCTCAACTTAAGGAAAAGTCACATGTAAATAAGACACATATATCACAAATTATTTTTCACATACACATGGAGAAGCATGTTCATATATGAGAAAAAAAACATTCATATATATATATATATATATATATATATATATATATATGTACTCATGATGGGTATAGACACTTCATATATAAAAAATGTCACTTTTTAGGAAGTTGCTTCTAGTTTTGCTTTCCTACTACCACCCAAAATGAAGAAAAATAAGAATCTTAAATAAAGCCTGTGCTTCATATCCAGACCAGCAGTTCAGTCTGTGCTGTTTTAGTCTATCTGCTCCATTTGATTTTGGCAGTGAGCCCATCGCCCGCAGTATTTCACCTTCAAACTTCCCATTTGGCTTTTAAATGTGACAGAGAATAAAAGACAGCCAAGAACTGTTTTTTTTAAATGAGGGCACCAAGCTGTGATGCGCATGACCTAATGTGGAAAGCTTTGGTAAAGATGATTTGATGTGCTTCTCCACCTTGAGTGTTTTCCAGATCATGTACCACAGTTTCAAACTTGTGCATGCATTATGCATGGAGGCTGTGGCTAGGAGGTTCTGAAAAACAGAATGCACTAGGGAACTGAGTGAAGAAAATGAGCGAGGGTGGGTAGGCAGAGAGCAGAGCTTAGTTATAAGTAATTTATTTGATTCCTCCTGCCCAAATATTTAACAGCACCAGAGAATGAAAAGCCTTCTGCATCCCGCCTCATCATGTGAAAGGCATTTCTTTTTTTATTTATCTGTCTCCTGCCCTGCTCACCAATTCTCAGCACGTATAGGGAAAATCAGGCTTGTGGGAGAATTCCAGCACAGTTCAATATAGTGGCGGGGCTGCACTGACGCTTCAGAACACTCTCATACAAACACACATATACACACATGGGCAACACACACACACATACACACACACACACAAACACACTGTCAAAATTCTACCCAAAAGGGACTGAAAAATACCAGAGATATATGTCAAAGTTCTTTGTTTCTTTCTTTCTTACAGTTTGTGCATTCCCTGGAAATCAAATGCATATTTTTGGTAATTTTAAGTGCCATGCTCTGCCAGTAAAGCTACAGTAGAGCAGCTTTGATTTGATGTTTGGCCATTTATAGCAAAGAGGTACACTCAAGGTGTTGCATGCTGAAATATTCTAAAAGAGAAACTTATTTTTGAATGGATAGAGGTTGGCAGATTTGGAGACACATTTTCTGGCAGAAATGAATTAAAACTTTAAATTTAAAAGATGTGTAGGTTCACTACAGTAGTTATTGTTGAGAGCATAATTAAAATGGCTATATCTATGTATGTTAAAGACATTGTTAAGCCAGGTTCCTATCACTACTATAGTAAATTTCTCTGCAATGCATAATTTTACATCAGTACATTTAGCGGACATCCTCTTTTGCATAGTAAAGTTTTTATTGTCTGGAACTTCTACACAAATTTGAATTGTCATCAATTTATTAAAATATTCATATTTTGCCTGCAAATATTTCACATTTGTTATAAAGTAAAACAAGCTTAGGAATCTTATTTAGTTGCTGCTATGATAGTGTAAAGTTGCTACATATTTCTGGGTTTCCAGTTAAATTGCTACACCACTGAACTGGACTGTGGTTTTGTGGTTGATTTAAATGTGGCAGGCTGGAAACCACAATGACTATGCTACCATAATAATGCTAGCTTGCTTACAGGAGAAAAGAAATCATTGGATCTAATCTAACAGCTTGACCTTCACAAGCACAAGAAGAAGCTGGTCAATCTGCACAATCACAGAAGAAAGAACACATTTGTGGGTAGAGCCCGGCTAGGTCAGTTATCCAAAGATACCAAAATGATGAAAATGATGTTATGGTGAAACCAAATTTGACTCCCTAACAAACCTTTAGGCTGAGTGTTCTTTAGAAAACCATTTCTGTAAATGAAATGAACAAGAATGCAGAACTTTCCACTTAATATGAGGTTCTAGGAAGATCTGGCAAAGAACTGTTGGCAAAGAACTGGTGCATGATTTGCTTCTTAAGAAACTAAAACTGGTTCTTCTATAACGCTTTTAACACCACATCTTCTGTTGGTGGAAGTTTTTTTTTAAATAAAGAATGGCCTTGTCATAAAAATGACAAATATATTTATGTCACAAAGTTTTCATTGGACTTGAGCATTGTGTTCCCTGGTGAAATGATAGAAGCTCAGACACAGATATGAGCTGGGCTATGGCAGTTATATCTAGCTTAGGATGGCAGGTACACAAAATCCCCTCTCCACGTGCAGACCATAACTGAACTATCTGCCCTAAATATCCCTCTGAATTGGCGTCGGGCTGAAGCACTAATAAATTTTCACTCTGCAAGTCATTTGGGTTCAGGCTGTGTTTAAATCAAAAGCTATGGGGCCTGGTATGGGTACAATGTGCTGGATAAATAAATAAATACATTATATGGTAATATGGTAAGATTTGATGATATGATCTCTTTGTGATTTAAAAAGCATAGACTGTAAGAGCAGTAATGACAAAGAAAATGGGAGCTTTCTGAAATCGGTCTAAACACAACAACTTTGCTTAAGTAGCTTCTTGGGTTACTTAAATATTGATCTGTTTTGGAGGACAGTGTTGCCCTCTGAGCCACGCTAAAAGAGAGAACATGCTGCCAGATATCCTGGCCTCACCTACTCAGTTGACATACCCCATGACATACTGTACATTGTTGGGAGTGGTTCTTCACATAAAAAATGTATATTGTGATTACTGTTATATGTATAGATGATTAAATATGTGGCTCTTTAATTTTATTCCCATAGTAATTTTAGATCCATAATTATTGGCAATGACTGTTTTAGTTAATTAGTTTAAAATAATAAAAATATTTAAAAAAAAGTTTTCATTTAATCAAAAAAATCCTTGTTTTTTTTATACACAAATCCCCCAAATGCAACAATTATTGTCAACACCTAGAACTCAAAAATAAAACTAAAGCATGCTTTAATAGGAAATGCTTAGGGAGTTACCCCTTTGACCTAAGGGTTGCCGGCTCAAATCCTGGACAAATACCACTGAGGTACCCATAAGCAAGGTATTGTCTCCAAGAATGGCTCCTTGGTCGCTGCCCACGTCAGCTGCCTACTGCTCCTACATGCAAAGTTCAAAAGCAGAGATTACATTTTGTTGTGGTGCACTGTGTGCTGTGCTGTGGTGTGTTCACAATGACAAATAATCATTTGCTTTTATTAAAAAAAGGTTTTTATTTATATTTCGCAAGTGCAGCAACACTTTTTATCAATTAGTGTGAAATGTTATTTGCGTAAGCAACAGCTATTGGCATTACAAATGGTGTGAAACACAGACAAATGGACCTTATGGACCTGAACTTCAGGCTTTATTTAGCCAATATATGGCACATGGACTTTTGCTATAAAATAATTTTTGTATTCATAGGCTGAAATAACTTTAATTAAAAATTTGATTTATCTCTGGTCTTCAGGGCAAAATATAGCTCATAAGACTTTGGCCATTTGTAATATATGAAAGGATAAACCCATGGTTGGCGTGTCACACCCCCAAATTTTGCATTCAGAGTCTGTTATTTCACTTATCATAACAACCAGCTCTCCTTGTGGATTAACCAGGAGCAATAACGCCAGAAACAAATCCAGGTGACACATTGCAACTGATAGACAGATGTGGACGCAGCTCAGAGAGGGTGGGGTAACACTGTGGGCAGATAGGGTGGATGATTCAGAGAATGGAAAATAGGTGAGTTGATTGGCTGGATTGGGAGCAGGCTACCCGTGTGTGTTCGAGTTGGCTGGATTATTGGCACAGGTGGAAATGTGCACCGTCGGCACATGCAGACAGTCAGGAGAAGTGGGAGGTGGGGAGAGCCAATAGACAGACAGATATGGAAAGAGTGGCAGCAAAACAGAAGTCTAGCACCAATGAGTAAGGGGACATAGGATAAATACAAAGGGGTCATGAGGAGATCAATACTACTACAGTAATTAAAATGACTAATCTCGTCTAGACAACCGAGGAACACTTTAGCTAAGACTGTGCTGGCAGAGTCTTTCGGGTCTCCAACAATCCAATTAAAATCTACAACATAACCTCAGTATATGATTTTTATAACTAGTCTTTATTTCTTAAACTATACAAAGATTTGTCACACTCACACACATGTTCACAAAAACGGTTCTTTTAAGAATCAACCATTGAATGAACATTCCCTGAACCGTCACAGTGGGGGGCAGAGCTTTCTCTTATAAAGCCCCACAGTTATGGAATAGCCTTCCAAACAGCATTTGGGCCTCAGACAAGGTCTCAAAAGTCCAGGCTGAGAATATATTTGTTTAGTCAAGCCTTCAGTCACTTTTTATTTAAGTAAGTGGTAGATCTGGAGGGTTCGCAGGCATAGAATATTCTAGTAAACTGCCTATAGCTTGGAGTAACATATCTAGTTGTTGTAATATAATTGTCATAATTGTTGTAAAAAGCGATATACAAATAAAATTTACTTGACTTGACTGGAATTGTCCATTTCTTTTATGCTCTCTCTTATTGCTTTGTACGTGAGTAGGTCATACAAACACAAAGTGGATTTAAATAAATGTTTAAAATGTTTCTGTACATTATTTCTGTACAAATTAAATAATGTTATTTTTTTGAAACAAATACTCTAGATAAAAAAAATGTGTCACAGGATGTGTCAATAAGGATCTCATCAGTTTTATCTACCTTCAAATTTATATCTTTCCCTAACTGCTCATTCAACAAGCTGACCTATATAGTCCCAGTAGATTTCTACACTGTTTCAATTTTCATCATACCTCACAGCCTATAAAACTCAAATGGAAAGATATATTCTCTTAAACTGTACCGCTTAGCAGACCTCTGTCCCTTGAATGAAGATGCTGAATGTGGTTTGGCACCTCCTTACCTTTCTTCTCTACAACACACCTTTATACTTTAGATACTACACTGCACTGCTAATGGTGTACTATGGAACTATATAACAGTTTGGGAAC
>JBBPDA010086691.1:0-11998 GCA_037974385.1 Arnoldichthys spilopterus
AGAGTCTGACTGGGCCATAAGCAGGAGACTCTGCACCATAACAGAGTCTGACTGGGCCATAAGCAGGAGACTTTGCACCATAACAGAGTCTGACTAGGCCACAAACAGGGAACACTGCACCATGAGAGAATCTGACTAGGCCATGAGCTCTAGACTTTGCACCACACCAGAGTTTGACTAGGCCATGAGCAGGGAACTTTTCACCATAACCGAGTCTGACTGGCCCATGAGCTGCGGACTTTACACTATGATGGTGCAGTTTGACTCGGGCACAAGCTTTAGGTAATGTTTTTGTTTTTCGCACTACGTACGATATGTTGTGTGTGTTTTGTTTGCAGTTGACAAGTGTGGTTGGGGTTAAGAAAGAAACTATATAGGCAAAACACACTAGCAGAAGTAGTCAGAAACCACGCAAGCAAGAGATTATTTTACAACTTGACATTTTTACAGATGTGTGATGAATCAGACATGCTAATTGCTGAAGTATATGAAAACCCAGCCTATACGCTACACAATCCATCATAGTCCAACCGGCTTCTGTCTACACACCATATCCTCACACAGGAAATGTGTTCCGAAGCTGGGTCTCAAAGGCTTTCTGCACTTGTCTGCACGAGCAAGAGAATTCCTCTGTATTCCACACGCATGTATGATGTTTAAGACATCCTCTCTCACATACACACACATCTACCCACACTTTCATCATCACACCAGTCCACACAACACCTTCAAAATACAAGCATCTGAAGGTACATTAGCACCGCACAGCACATATTTGCATATATTACGTGGGATATTATCTCGAATCTTCTCCAAGGAAAAGATGTGTTTCATTTTAATGATTACATAAATGAATAGCGGGGCAAATTTGCCCTTTGCATACATCTGTTTAATTTATTTCAATTTTATATTAATGTATTTTGATGAAATCTAATTGACATGACAAGGTAATGAAAAAAAAAGAATACATTAGCAGTTATTTTCACAGCGAGTAGCACAAATTAACAATTTGGGGGGATCCAGCCCAACCTGGCAACACTGCTGAGGCTTTTTGAACATGGCACTGATGAGGAGAAGAGAGGCGACAACGTCTTTGAACCGTAACAGCTTCAAATGAAAACATGAAACACAGTGAACAAGTCTCAGACTCGATGTAATAAAGATTTCCAATCTGAATCTGCACTAAACTCAGCAGTATCAGTCCTTAAGCCAGGTGTAGTCTCAGCAGCTCTTGTTTATCTCTTTAGAAAAAAATGCAAGTTTATCTAGCTGGCATTTCAAAACAAACACGTTACTATAGAAACAGTACACCTATTTCCACTGTTAAGCAGAACTCATTAACATCGTTAAGCCACACCTATTCACATAGTTACAGTGATGTGGTGCTGTAATGGTTAGCCCTATTTGCACTGCCCCCTGGTGGCTGGTACGGCCCTGAAACGAACACAATTGTCATTTAAAACGACAGGATCTGTAATTTATCTACTGGATAAAACACCAAAACTTCAACATTAGCTGATTCTCTGACCCCGAGAGCACATGTCTACCAAATTTGAAGGTTCTATGTGTTTTTGTTCTTTAATAATCTGTAAAAATGTATTTTTACATGAACAAGGTGGCGCTATTGCAGGAACATCACAACCGTGACCTGAAAGGCGCCAGTTCAAATCCCAGACCACGGAGGACCACGGAGGAAGCACTTCTTCCTGGGTGCTGCCCATATCAGCTGTCCACTGCTCCTACAGTGCCTCAACCACTGAATTCACACACATGACCAACAGTCATTGATCCCTTTACAAATCCAGTCGTCGCCATCAAAAAACAAATAGCACATTTGAAACTGCGACTAAAAATAGTAAATGTAATTAATTATGATTTTGTTAACGCATACATACTGAAGGAAATATGCGCTGATGTTTTATGTGGCCTGCACCACAACACACAGACTGTAGGCCACTAATTGGTGGTAAAGCTCCAGTGCTACAGATCTCAAACTGAACCGACTTGTTCTGTCAGCCTCTGTAAACCATCTGATGATCATGGTAAATTTTCCCGGTTTTCTCTGTTAATTAGGGCCACTGTTCACTGCACTGATCAGAAAACTGTGGCTTTAATTAACATCCACTTACAGTGCCACCATCATACAGACACCCACCACACATACAACCCCCCATCCATCCCCCACCTCTGCCGTTTGCAGTACTTTCTCACAGTAACTGCGAACAGAAATCTCTCAGAAGTGTGTATAAATTCTCCTGCAGTGTGGAGCTGACGGCCCATTAGAATCCACTCCTGCCTCTATTCTCCTCCATGCTGACAGCCGGATTTATCTTCACAGCCACGCTGATTTAGCAGCTTTATGAATTTTTAGGAAACAAATGGCTACCAAAAAATACAAGCCTGAACACACACACACACACAATACACCCTTGCTGAAACACTTGTGTGCAGAGTGTATGCAGGAGTGTATTGTTATTTGCCATGATCTTTTGATTGTGCGCTTCATGTAAGACGTGATTTTATGACTTTATGTTGCATTAACTGTAGAAATACGATTATAAAATGAGCTGACAATCTCATCTGAACCATCACTATTATATGGATTAGTGGACTGCATGCATAGCTACTCTACATGCATTTCCATCTTTAGGTTACACTCGTTTCTATGGTTACGCAATACACTGATCAGCCAACACCAAGCGAGTAACATTGATTGTCTATTTATTTCATTACAACAGCATCTGTGAGAGAGATGGGATATATTAGGCGGCAAGCGAACAGTCAGTTCTTGAAGATGATGTGCTGGAAGCAGGAAAAATGGCCAAACATAAGGATCTGAGCCACTTTGACAAGGGCCTTATTGTGATGGCTAGATGGCACCTCAGTCAGAGTCAGAGCATCTCCAAAAAGGCAGGTCTTGTGGAATGTTCTAGGTATGCAGTAGTTAGTACCTACCAAAAGGGATCTGAGCAAGGACAACTGGTGAATCTGTGACAGCTTAATGGGCACCCAAAGCATGTGGGGAGTGAAGGCTACTTCATCTGGTCCAATCCCACAGAAGAGCTACTGTGGTTTAGAACACACAGTGCACCACAGTCAGGGCTGTTTCAGCAGCATGAAGGGAACCTACTCAATATTAGGAAGGTGGTGTTAATGTTATGGCTGATCAGTGTACTTAGTTCATGATTAGTCTACACTGATGTTTTGATGAATTTCTCAAGTCAATTCTCTCATACACTCCATAATCACGTACTTCTCTCTTTCACCATCAGAAACTGCTAGAATTTGATCATTACAGTCCTTCATGCTGCCAATCGGAGCTGTTAAGCAGGGAAATCTAGGCCTAGAGTCTACTTGTGCTTTCTGATGCAGGTGATCACAGCACCACAGCAGGGTATGAGGGAACAGAGCTAAGGCTAAATGTTGTCATTGTCCCAAGAGACATATGCATGTTCCTTCCATATCTAATGCCCACTCCCTCAGTAACAACCTGGACTAACATTCTCAGACTGGAACTGGCTTCACAGCAGGAGATGAGGTTTGCTGAAAGATGCTACACAGCTGAAGAGGCCAGTGTGTTTTATATTGCTTGGTTGCATATCTGCTCTTATTTGTGTCAGGGTTAGATAGAAAGCTTTTCAACTGATCTTTCACTACAGTGTACTGGTGTTGGGGAGTTTGCAGGGAGCATCATTTTTCTACCAACAGTCTTAAATGGGAAATTAGTCTCTCTCCTTCAATTCCACAGTTATTCTGAAGGCACGTGAGGTTACACAACCCTAATTCTATGGTGAGAGTGGACCACCTCTGCATTTAACCCTCCATGTAGGAGCAGTAGGCAGGTGACATAGGCAGCACCTGAGGTCGATACCTTGCTAATGGTGGTACTTGTACCAGTCTGGGATTTGAACCAGCAAAAAAAAGCCTCAACAGCATTTTGGGGGGGGGGCGGGAGTGAAGAGTACCTACTGATATCGCAACTAGGAGATACAGTGGGCGGAGTTTAGCAACATAATGTATATCGACACTAATATTTACACACGCTATTGCTTTCCACTAAAGAAACTCACTTGGCCTTTAAAATTGTCAATTATTGCAATCTTACGAACCTGTGTGTGTGTGTAAAAATGTTTGCTCCCACTTTCCTGCACTTTTCTGTGTGATGGAGTAGTGAAGGTTGGCAGTGCTGCAGGAGGTTTGCCTCACTATGCCTCTCTAACCTTTTCTGTCAGCACTGAGGAGACACACACACACACACACACACACTCCCACACTCACACAGACACACACCCTGCAGCTCCGACATACTGCTCAGCCTATGAGGAGCTAAGCTTTCCTCTCTGCTTTTAGCCTCGCGGTCTCTGCAAGCTTTACTGTTACTGGCTCCAAGCCCAGGACAGGCCTTGTGGAAAACGTACACACATTTCCATGGTCTGTACACCAATTCCAGCAGCAAGCTCCAGTCATACACTGCCAAAATGCTTACTATTCACTTCCCACTTTTCAGTCTCTGCTCCCTCAAGCTTTTAGTGAAATCTGATTTTACTTATTGTGGACCTGAGTCAGAAGTTGCCACTTTACAGTCAAACTTTTTATCGTTTGATACATTTCCGCACTGTCTAGTGTCGGCCCAAGTAGCATTTTACAGACCTTGGTTATTTGTTGGATTTTACGAGTGAGCATGGGATTACTTGTTCTCATAATCACCCATAAAAATACAATATTTACACGTAGTATTTACATGAATGCAGTTTTAAATATATCCAGCAGGGGGCAATGCATTAACTGAAAGCTGCTCTCACGCCATATGCTGCTTTAAAAGCCTCAGTTGTAGCCTCTTGGTCAAATGCAGCTTTTATGAGCCACAAAGTCAGTAAGAGCTTCAAGTTTACACGTCAGAATTATTATTTTGCTTATTAAAGTCAGAATTTTACTAAGTGATGGTAGCAACCAATGTTCCCTTTCCCAGTCAATGCCAGAACTCACCCAATAAACATGTTTGAGCCCATGGTTTTGGGGTCTAGAGGCACTTAGGTAATATCACTGTGCTACACTTCATCAGACTTGCCCAACTTTTATAATATGCTCTTATCATAATTTTATTACAAGCATTAAAGCACCATTCACACCTATGGACAATTTATAGAGCCCAACCAACCTATTGCAGCCTTTGGACAGTGGGAGGAAACTGGAGCACCTGGAGGAAATCTATGTGGACACGGGAAGAGCTTGCAAACTCCGCAAAGGCACCCATGGGCGACCCCAGGGATCGAACCCAAGTCCTTCTCCCTTCTCACTGTGAGGCCACAGAACAAACTGCACCACCTTGCCACTCCATGTGAAGTGAAGTCAAAGTGATAATTTGTCATTGTGAACACACTCAAACATCATAACGAAATTTGACCTCTGCATTTAACCCATCACACGTGCACAGATGGAGAGGTGGGCAGTTATCAACAGGCCCTGTGGGCAGTATAGCGAGACGGTACTTTGCTCAAGGGTACCTCAGTAGTGCATGGGGCCGGGACACGAACCTGTGACCTTCTGTTCACAAGGGCGATGTGATCATGATAGAATGTGGGGTGGTGTGGGTCTATAAGCTTTCTTGAATGTTAGGATCTTGGATGAATTTTTCTATACATGGACAGAAAATGAGAAGAAAATTAGGACATGACCAACCTACCAAGTCTGATAGACTTTTGTGGTCTACCACCTAAAATCAATAGAAACATTTTTAAAATGATCAGTTCTCAAGAACATGCTCCGATCACTTTAAATACTAAGTAGACTTCCAGGATAGTCTGGAACTGTGGGAACTGTCCAGAAGTTTCTAGAATTGTCCAAAATTCCTTTCTGGAATCTTTTGGAACTTTCTGAGACTTGCATGTTGGCCAGTTTTGCAACTATAAATATGAAACTATTGTGCACTGTGGTCATAAAATGAAAGTTTGTGATGATTAGAGCTGTTTTACATAGGATTTACATTTTATTCATTTTGCAGACGTTTTTACCAAAGCGACTTCCAAGACGTGGAGCAGTGTAGTGGGATGGTTCCTTGCTCAATGGAACCTCATTGGTGCCTGGGCCGGGCCTAGAACCTGCAACCTTCAGGTCCCAAGCGCAATGTCCTAACCACTAGGCCACCACTGCCCCGAATTTAGACACAAGCAGTTGGTATATGACACTGAGAAGCCAGGAACAAAAATTGTGTACCATTGTGTAATTAGAGTTAGACCGGGTCTCGGGTAATGTCTATATTTTCTATCAAACCCAGGTCCCTCTCACACAGGAATACTCACATCTGCAATCTAATCTGTTTAACCCTCTATGGTACAGTGTTGCCTGTAGGTGCCCCTAGACTCTATTAGGATGTAATAAAAAAAAAATCAATAATAGTGTTTAAATTTGTCACATGATTCTCCTGAGGCCTTGTTGGATCCCTTTTTTCGGATCGTCTTGCTCTACTAAACTGCTCTGCGTTTTTTTTTTTTCCAGATTGCAAAATGTCCAAAAAATAAACTCACAGAAACGATTTCATTAATGTAATCGTTTGATGTACAAAATTAATAATTGTTTGATGTGCTTTATTTGATCATTTATTAATAAAAAAATTTAAAAAAAAATCCAAACACTGCCTTAATGCAACACTTCTTCATGAAGAAGTAAATGAGAGTGAGGGTGAGGATGAGACAAGACGCATTCATCATCTAATCATGTAAAATGAAAGACACACCAGGAAACGGAAAACAAGCAATTAAATGCGACACAAGTGATCAAACACTGAAATATGACTCACTGTCTTGTTTTGATGAGGGTTATGATAGTTTGGTCTCATAGACTGTTGGTGTACACTTTAAAATATGTTCACACCCTTGAACACATTCATTCCCATCAGCTGTTCCACAATGGTAGTGTTATAATGGATATTCTTGACACTGATCAGCCATAACATTATGACCACCTGCCTAATTTTGAGTAGGTCCCACATGCTGCTGAAACAGCTCTGACTGTGGTGCACTGTGTGTTCGGACCCCTTTTCGATCACAGTCAGCATCACTTTTTTAGCTCTTCTGTGGGATCAGATCCTTACGCTTCTGCTTCCAGCACATCACCTTCAGGAACTGACTGTTCACCTGTGGCCTAGTGGTTAGGACCCTGCCTTTACGACCTGAAGGTTGCAGGTTCGAGTCCTGGCCCAGGCACAACTGAGGCACCCTTGAGCAAGGTACCATCCCACTACACTGCTTCCCGGGCGCTGTTGGTAGCTGCCCACTGCTCAACGTGTGCACGTGTGATGGGTTAAATGCAGAGGTGGCATTTTGTTGTGGTGCTTGAGTGTGTTCACAATGACAAATAGTCACTTTCACGATATGCTCAAGGGTAAAAACTAGCCAGAACCTGGTGACAGTAGATCAGAATGGAAGGGGGTGGGGCCGGTGGGGCAGCACATGTGTTGTGCTCTGGTGTGTTCACAATGACACAATCACTCACTTACTCAAAATACGTATGCCAGTATCTTTCAATACGATTTCCCTGTGTTAAGCTCTGCTCTTCAGGTGTTAGTAAGAGAGTTGTAGGGAGAGAGCATCCTACACAGCACACGCCCTGAGGCCTGAGCAGCTAATGTATTTTTATCAGTATCTTTCCATTCCATTTTCCATAGTTTATTATCACGATTAACGTTGTTTCCGTAGGGAACAAAGAGCTGCAGTTCTTCAATGAAAGGTGCTTTAAAAATAATTTATTTATTTATTATGTTCAAGGGTAAAAACTAGCCAGAACCTGGTGACAGTAGATCAGAATGGAAGGGGGTGGGGCCGGTGGGGCAGCACATGTGCTGTGCTCTGGAGTGTTCACAATGACACAATCACTTACTTACTCAAAATACATATGCCAGTATCTTTCAATACGATTTCCCTGTGTTAAGCTCTGCTCTTCAGGTGTTAGTAAGAGAGTTGTAGAGAGAGAGCGTTTTTATTATTTATAAATTATTATTATATAAATTATTTATATTATTTATTAATAATATTATTATTACACATGGCTTACAAATTTACAAACTCCTTCATGCTCATAGAGGCTGAAATTGTAAGCAGCACACTTTGAACCTGTCAGTCTGTTGTGTTTTTCTTTTCTGGGTGTTGTTAGATCCCTTGTCCAGTTCGCTCAGCTCTGTATCGCCCGAGGCTGCACCACCACCTCCATTAAACACCTGCCCTGTAGAGGGTGTGGAAATTTCCCCTGTGGGTCAACTACACATATCTGGGGTTTGGAGTCAGCAGTGTTGTGCACACTGAAAAATAGCAATAAGTTACAGTTAGTAGTTACTGCTTCCGTAAGTAATTAAATTATTTTACCGATTACTGTATAAAAGTAATGTCACCTCTAAATATCAGTGTCATGGACAACACTGTTTAAGCCAGACTTAACCCACTCACAGCTTTCTGCCCTGCAAGCTATTTCCACTGTCAAACTGAAACAAGTGAACAAAGGCTTTACAGCACCTCAGCCACAGAGAGTGGGATCTGCACTCTAAAAGCAATCTAAAAAGCCTGGATTGGAAAAAACATGATGGATTTTGTTGAGTATAGGTGGCATTTTTGGACAGTTTTGACTGTTGTTCATGAAGGATTTTAAAAGAAATAAGCAACATCTCCATTTGAATTGAAGCAATTGAAGATGCAAGACTCAAAGTCTTACTGTCATATGTAAAAATTTGGGGTACAGATTACATTGCATTATTTTTAGAACCTTTAGGCCCCGTCCATGCACACGTCTCAGTTGAGCGTTTTTTTCCTGATGTTTGTGGCTTCGAGTGAGCTTGGATCAAAAGCCAACCGTTTTTCTGCTCACTGGAGCGAATAAAATCATCCACATGTGTTTTCAGGACCTGCATTCGTCATAAAAACATTGCATGTAGCTTTTTTTGGCGTCAGTTTCTGCTGACGTACTGATAAGCACAAAGAAAACAGCTTCATTGCATTTACTTGTAGTTTGACCGTATCTATCCCATGATTCTTCAGGTGATCCCAGTAGCAACAGCAATGTTTTTGAGGTTCACACAAAGTTCATCTTTATTAAAGACAACTGATCCATATTTCACCATCCAATGAAAGATAAACCTCAAACCTGCAAAGGTTCACAACACTCTGGGCTGCCTGATTACTGCCCCCCACAGGTAAACAGAATTACAGTCTGGGCAGCAGGTTGGTGTTGAACAGAGGCAAACAAATGTGGATGTAACGTCCTATTAAAATCAGTCAAGTGCCTCAACAAATATCTAGGAGCTCAGAGCACATTCACTTATACAAGATTTGAACACCAGTGTGGACTAGGCCTTAGTTACACTATTTGTTACTTCCAGAAGTAGCGGAATTACAATTATGAATGACTTTCAACACTGGGGGTCAGGGTTATGAGGGGGGGCTGATGGGATAAGGAAATTCAACTGTGTGTGCATGCACAAGTTTGAGTTCAGGTTAGTCATTTTAAAGCCACTTCACACTCAATGTATTAACACATTTAACGACAGCACAGTAAAGAAAGTAATTATGGAACATAGACTCAAATACTATAAGCTAGATAACAGGAGATATTTCATCTATTTTTTGTTGGCATTTTGTTGATCTTTCTAACAAAGCAAAAGACGACAGCAACATCAATAGCAATCAATTATATGCCATGTGTCCCCAAAACCTCCACCTCATACCCCACAACACACCTACACACCCATCCGCAGATGGTATAAAAAATCAAAAGCTGACCCAGCCCTGCCCAGCTCGACTGATGCCGCTGAATGATGTGTAAATGGGTATTTAACGCATCTATAATACACCCACAGTGATTAATAACTGTGTGGAACTGTGTGGACACCTGCATCCCCTCCTCCAAATGTAACCCCCCTGTGCTAAAGTTCCTCTTGCTGCTGCTTCTGCTGCTGGCAGAAACGCACTGCACACTTCAGTGAACTTAACAAGGGTAAAGATCCACCGTGACCTTTCCCCCGACTCAACACACCCCTCTCATCATCCGTGATTTCACTGAGGGGAACATTCACAATCTCCTCAAACTCCAGAGCTAACGTGCTGAGAAAATAGAGTCCAAGAGACAGCGAGAGAGAAAGGGGTAGGATAAAGGGAGAGAGAGGGGAGGAGATATAGAGAGAGAGGTTGAGAGAAAGAACGTGTGAACGTGCAGAAATCACTCTGAAAAATAAACCCAGCCTCAGCCCAAAACCCATTTTGTGTTGTGTCAGGTAGCCCAGGCTTGAAGGAACAAAAAAAAAAATTAAGGTAAAACATAATTTGTAATATTTGACTTCTTTTGGACTGTGAATAATGATAATACACTGCATATTACTGAAGACCCTGATTCCCAACTGGTGACATGTAATGTACCGGTCATGTAAGAGAGCGTGTGGCTCTATTCTGACTTTTCCTTCTCTCCATACTCATCATCGAGGGCGACAATTTGGTCAACATTCATTATTAACAATAAGGACTTTTCTCTGTTGTTCTGTTGTCACAAATGTCGTAAACTAAATAAAAAAAAAATAAAAAAAATTTTCTGCAATGCAAGAATGTAAAAAAATAACATTGCATCAAATTCTATATTTTATATATTTTTAAATTAGGATTTTAGCTTTTTTTTACTTTTTCATTAAGCTATATTGTATTAAACTGTAGTATGTAGCGCAATATATTTTACTGTATTAGCACAAAGAACATTCATTACATATACCAACATAGACTTTATGACTACTATACATACACACACACACACACACACACACACACACATATATATATATATATATATATATACATACATACATACACACGCACACAAAATATATACAATCTTGATTGACTAGCAGCTATTTTAGCGTGAGTCTAGGTTCACTACTGTGACAGGTTGACTTTAGCGCACCTCTGGATTAGAGCCCCTGCTAAATGCTGTAAATGGTAATGTATAACACCGTATTGTACTTTAATGCACTGCAGTGTATTTTTATTCTATTGTTCTCTACTGGATTGTACCATATTGTATAACATTTTGTCTTGCATAGTACCTCATTGTATCATACTGTACTCCATTGCAGTGTACATGTTGCTTTAACGCCTACATCTTCCATCTCCTACTAAGGATTAATAAAGTTCTTTCTAGTCTAATCTTACTTCATCTAATCTCACATCAGACACTGACACAGTCACTCCCTTTACATTCACGCTGAAAAAGTGATGCAGTTTACTTGTTTCAGGTATGTGCCTCATTTCCAGGTGACTGAAATATCTCAAGACAGTCTTGCACACATCTGAGCCGTTAATTCATCACACATCTTTGTATACACTTCAAACAGTGGAAGCCGAACTGATGTAAACTCTGCTGAGAATCTGCCTCCTCCGAGCCGAGAGCTTCCCCCGGAGCTTCGTCCACTTTAAACGTGAGAAAATGCTAAACTACAGTCAAACAGCACTAAATCGGTTCCACCGCATCTTCCTGAGGAACAAGAAGCACCTGAAGCAGATAAAACGGACGTGTGTTTTGCAGCATTGCTGTGTTTCTCTGCTCAAACGCAGCTGTGCACAAACGAGTGTAGAAAGAAAGGACTCCTCTACCTGCTCCTGCTGCTGCGCTGCTTTGGCCGGAGCGCTGGATTCCTTTGCCGTTGTCATGACGAGCCGCGAAGCTCGGATGCTGTGTGTGTGTGTGTGTGACGGACGATGTGCGATTCGGATGCAGCGCGTGTCGGACGCTGTTCACGCTGGCTCAGAATATGTGACAGGGAAGAAAAAGAGGGAGAAGAAAAAAAACCTTCTGAGAGGCAGCGGAGAGAACACGCGGCTGCGCAAAAATCCCAACGATAGGTGGAGAGAGCAGCAAAGCTCAGTCTTTCACAACTGATGAGAGAGAGAGAGAGTGTGAGACAGAGAGAGAGAGAGAGAGAGAGAGAGAGAGAGAGAGAGAGAGAGAGAGAGAGAGAGAGAGAGAGAGAGAG
>JBBPDA010086702.1:0-11998 GCA_037974385.1 Arnoldichthys spilopterus
CTGATACTGATACTTGGGCTTTGGGTTTGGGCCGATACTGAGTACTGATACTGATACTTGGGCTTTGGGTTTGGGCCGATACTGAGTACTGATACTGATACTTGGGCTTTGGGTTTGGGCCGATACTGAGTACTGATACTGATACTTGGGCTTTGGGTTTGGGCCTATACTGAGTACCAATCTGATACTTGTTTAATAAATAAGCTGTTTGTCTCATTGTGTGGAAGAGACTGTGGTGTGTAAGGGAACGTCAGGCTTAAACATTACTGTCCTAACTTCATAAAAGGACAATGTAACAAAGCCATATACAAAAATTAACTGAATCATCTATTATTAAAATAATAATCGTGCAACAGCAACTTGGAGAAAATCTTAAAAATCAACATGAATTACAGTTAGTACACGCATGTATACACACATAGAATAACAGAATTGAAATGAATAGATCAACCCCATGGATCGACCCACTGTCACCCATACCTGTTCCAGCTGTTTGAGCCAGTATCGGACCGATATCCAAAATCAGTATCGGATCTGTGCATCTCTGATTATTATGATGATGAATTGCTACATTATGGCACAACATGTTTTTTGAGCCTGTCAAACTGTGCATATTGTCAGTAAAAACTGCTCAAATGCATCCATACAGCACTACATTAGTCCGGTTTAACCAAAATAAGTACAACCTTTTTTTTTTAATTATTTATCCATGGTTTTTATATTACTTTCAATGTGGCGCTGTTTTCTCAAAATGTCCTAATGCATATAGTGAATTGTGCAAAAATAAAATACAAAAGATATGTTTGCCACATGATCCACGCCTAGGTTACACATTAAAATCTAACAGCCATATCTGTTAACTGTCAGAAGTTACTGCCAGTGTTCCACTCACTGAGAACGTATCATGTGCTCATTTTGAATCGTTGTTTCAAAGCCGTAACTCCACGTACTGCATTAAGGTGAGAAATTTGAACTGCGTCCGATGCAGCGCCCCCTATAGACAGAATTTCATGAAATTTGGCATTTGAGCCCTTATGTCACAAGATAATTTTGTATTAACATTATTTACAAGGGGGCGCTAGTCAACAAATGAATCATAATGAGCTAGGGTCATACGCCTCCTAGAGGCCAACTCGTAATACAAATATCTACATTTTGGGCAAAAAAAGGGACATCGCGCAAATGCCAAAAAAGTGAGTATTCTACCTCAGGAGGAGCTAGTACCAAACCAATTTTCACAAGGATTGGTGAAGTCTACGTATATGAAATCGTGGACAATAAAACAGTGAATTTAAAAAATAAAAAATGAGAGAATAAATATGACAAGCCCAATATGACCCTGGCTCTAACAAAATGTTAAAGGGGCGTTGAGGGAATTCATAGCTAATCGCAGAATTCCGCTACATTCCGACAAAACCCGCCCTCTGCTGCGACTGCACAGTATGTTTGCATTGATTTGATTGGATGGCACGTGTCAACAATGCCTGCAAGTCCTAATGAGTCATCAAAAATAGTTGGAAGTAGAAACAGTGTGAGAAAATTATTGCTTCACAATGAAAAGTAGTGTATGAAAAAAAAATCAGTGTGCGTTGTTGAAGTTAAAGTCAAAGTATCATGATAAAACCAGCCAATCAGGGGGCAGGACCATTGGGGGTGGATAGCATGACTCTATGGGGTGTATGGATGAACTTGGTAGCATGAAGCACTAATGTTCATCTAAACTAGGGCTGCGCAATATGGACATAATATCAGTACTGCGATTATACTGGTACATGTTGCAACTGTGATGGTTTTCAATATATTATAGAGTCACATTTCTCCATTTGAAAAGGGCTGAGGTGTGTACGTACTGTTGAACGTACCTTCACTCCTATCGATACAGTCCACATAGGGAAACCGAGCTTTAACCTCCCTCTCCCTCCCCCATAATAGTCACAGTCATGAGACAAAACCAACACATTCACATTCCTATATCTCCTTATTTAGCCTAAAACAGTCCCTTCCCACAGAAGTTCTAAGGAGTTCGGTGATTGGATAGAAGCTCATTTGCATATTGCAGCCTTCTCGTTTCAGTATCGCAAAGCGAAGTATCACGATAACGACGTACAGGCGATATATTGTGCAGTCCTGCTCTGAATACAGTTTATACAGTTTATAACAGTATTCACACCACAATATTGGGATGTTTTATTTCTGTATATTTGTTTTGGAAGGTGTGCTTGAGTGTCCTATAATTTAAATGAATTATTGTTATTATTATTATGTATAGAAGCAAGCTGTGTGTACAGATCGGTGTGTGTGTGTGAGAGAGAGAGAGAGAGAGAGAGAGAGAGAGAGAGAGAGAGGGAGAGAGAGAAGACTGCTGGGCTGATGTGTCCAGCTCTTGGTGCTGTAAGCTGAAAGTTTGTTGTAGGCTAAGAGCCGCTTCAGCTGGTTCCACACAACACAGGGTTTCTCCACAACCGCCTCTCGCCACAGGAGCCACGCTGGCTCCACACGCTCCACACCAACCCAGGTTAGACCCACACACACGCCAACACCCCCCCCCCCCCCTACCAAAGACAACGCGGAGGAAAACGGGCGGTAAAGCCGTTAAAACTACCTCGAAGGCGGTTTCGCTCCCCACGCCGCGGCGGGTCATCTTCCGAAGCGGGCCAACTTCACATCAGCTCCCGCTCTAATCCACTCCCGGAGGCCGGCTACATCCGGACGGGCACTTTGAGCGCTGTTTGTCCCCTCTTTTCTTGCGTTTTTTTCCACCCCGCAACCCGACCTCTTTTTCTCTCTGTCGTTGACGCCGAGGCACAAGGTCGGCGCGCGCTCGCACAACTCTCGCCACGACCGGCGCGCGCGCTCGCTCGCTCCGCACCGCAGGAGTTCAGAGTGGAGCGCGAGAGCCGCGAGCGCTCTTAGGATCCCTCTGACGTCACCGAGATTAAATAATAATTTAAAAAAAAGAGAGACAGAGAAGAGGAGGGGCAGTAATTTGTACACCGATCAGCCAGAACATTAACACCACCTCTCGGATGCTGAGCAGGTCCCTCGCGCTGCTGGAACAGCTCTGACTGTGGTGCGCTGTGTGTTCTGAACCCTTTCTATCAGAGTCAGGAGCTTCTCTTAGGGATCGGACCTACATGCATCAGTGAGCCTTGGGCGCCCATGACCCTGTCACTGATTTACCAGTTGTCCTTCCGTAGATCACTTTTTGGTAGATACTAACTACTACACACCTGGAACACGCCACAGGTGCCATTTTAATGGAATAAGATGGTCAATGTTATTCACTTTAGTGTCAGTGGTGTTAATGTTACGGCTGATTGGTGTAAATTATAGTCTGTGAGTGTGAGAGATGCGCTTCAGTGGATTATAATCACACAGGTTCTCAGACCTGGATTAACGCACGTGCAGTGTGATAGTGCTGAAAGTGCGCCTGTAGTGCTGAATTAGGTTCCTTAATGAACAGCCCCAGTGAATAAACACCTACAGAGTCGAATCAGCTCATACAGTGTTGAATGAACACCAGTGTTGTGTCAGTGTTGAACCTCTTATACTGTTAATGCCGTCAGTGCTAAAATAACGACGAGAGATGCATTTACACAAGAAAATACAAAGTGTGATTGCTGCTAGGTTATTACTGGGTGGTTTCTATGGCTCTGCATGTGGTTGCTAAGCTGTTGCTACCCCTATTGCCGTGGTATCCCTGGTTGTTGCTAGGGTGACGCTAGGTGGTTGCCATGGTGGTTGCCATTGCTAGGTGGTTACTATGTATTAAGGGTGGTGTGTTGCTAGAAACGTGCTATGGTATCCCTGGTGGTTGTTATGGTGTTGCCAGGTGATTGCCATGGTGTTCAGCTGGTTGCTAGGGTGTTGCTAGGTGGTTACTATGGTATTTCACGTGTTGTGCTGCTAGTCGCTTGCGATGGTATTCCTGGTGGTTGCTAGCATGTTGCTAGGTGGTTGCCATGGTTTACCAGATGGTCAGAACCTGGACACTGAATATCTGGACATAAATAACTGTACCCAACCTTTTGCACAAAGGTGGGTGTACCCAAACCTTAGGCTTTGGGTTTGATTTGAACCCAAAGCTCTTTGGCCGAGAAGCAGTTAGACTGATAACTAGGGCTGGTTTCCTGAATTTGAAATAAGCCTAGTCTTGGACTAAATTGGGGGGGGGGGGTGTTGGCGTGTGTGTGGGTCTAATTTCTTGGTGAAATTCCACTGGATGTTTTTAGAAAAGGTATAGGCTTAATCTGGGTCTGGGGGGCTGAAGCTGGGCCACATGCAGCGTTCGGCCCGTATGCTGTATTGAATGAATCGAGCCAGATTCAGTTATCAGAAATCAGAACTAGATATAGTGATTGAGAGGTGGGTCAGTTTACACTAGTGGTGTAACGGTGGCTGAGATTCTGCATTATTAAAGCTATGTAAAATAAATAAACAAATAAATATTTTTTATTCGTAATGTTTAGGAATTGTAAGCAATGCATTTTTTTTGCAACAATTGGGTTCTGGCAACCACATCTAGGACTTCTGGGCTGCCATTCCACACAGCATATGTGCCACAAGTACATGCCAGATGTGTCCCAGGTTCGGGCCATATCAGCATTGCTATCTAAAGTGTTCATTTAAGCACTTTTAAGCATGAGGCAGGAGAGAATTCAACACCAGGGGTTTTGCTGTGCACATTCCTTTTCCATGTAGAGGTGAAAACTTCCTATGTTTGTCCTGAGTAAACACAACAAAACTGAATAAGCCCCCAACACTATAGACCTGTTTGTGTAATAGTTTATATATCTAACTGTTCTTTACCGAAATAGGTGCGGAGTCTGATTTTGAATGTACACAGAGAGAAATGTAGGCCTACGCCATGGAGAGCAGAGTATATCTAACACATAGCTGATGCATTAAGAGATTAACACTCTCCGTTTATATACAGTAAACAAATGCAGTCCAGAAAACGTGGGCAACATTTCAAGAACAACACTCCAAAGCGTCCCAAAGCTGTTACTTTGGCATCAGAACACTGGGTTCATGCCGGTGCCTAAATGTTCCTGTACTGAATCTTAAAAACCTAATCAGTGATTTGACAAAAAAACAGGAAGGCCAAAGAAAATTCAAAGGTAGGGACATGGTACCCTGCTCATATTTGCGAGAATAATGGGAAGAATATAACATAGACTCCTGAACAGTGGAGTTAGATTGCTGATGTGTCCCAATTACATTCTCATTACACACTGTTCCCTAATATTATAAGGTACATGCCAGGGGTGTAAAAGTGAATCGATCTTTATCGATGCATCGGCCAAAATAGCACATGATCCGATGTACTGATGTGTCCCATATAAAATAGATTTTACTGTGAGCAGTGTTTTGTACGGAGAAGCTGCATCTGCTTAAGACGACGCTGCTGTATTTGACCTTTAATAATAAAATGCTCACATTATAATGTGTTTGCATGTGCGTGTTGATGGAAATGTAGCAGACTGTGTGAAATTCCATCATATTTCATATTAACTGCAGACACCAGCATTGAGGTTAACCGAATCGCATCGCTGCATATTTTGAGGTATCGAAAACATATCAGATCATTGGCTAAAATAATCAGACCAGATCAAATCATGATGGAACTCAAGATTTACACCCCTAGTGATGTAAATTTAGCAGATTAGTAAACAATATATTAATATCTTGGAAGTGATGGAGTGTTGCGATGCCTATGTACATCATACCAGCCTGCACCTCTGAAGGCTCAGATAGAACTACGCAAAAAGACACTTTTTGACACAAATGAAATAAAAACGCTCATTCACTTTTATTACACCCCCCGAAGAAGAGAACTGCTTCATTTACAAACCTTGCACTGTCATTTCTGCACAATGTCCAGCCATGTGTAGCGCCTCCCTTTTTCCCATGGCATTGTGGGACAATTGTGTTCATCAGCACCACACGCATCCACCAGGTTTAAGTGTGCAATATGGATGGTAGAGTACACTCAACCGTGACACTTACAGCTATAATACACAATACATACTAAGAATACACCATAATCAACAAGTTTAGCCCTATTTAGAGCAGAAAGCATTCACTTGAACCTCTGCCCCTAAAACATTAGGAAATCAGTTTATGTCCATCACCAATCAGGGCTCACCACAGAGGCCTGGTAGGTCTGATTAAGTTCTGTCAATGTGAAAAGGCTGGGAGGCCTACCAGTGGTCGTGCTGTCCAAACATTACCATATAGAATGACTACATTGCAACTACGACCTTAACGTAACTAATGGGGCTGTGCTTGCTACGGCAGCGCATATACTAAAGCTGGAACTTAACTAATGGAGTTGACTTGATTGCTATGGTTTCATCTATACATACAGCGTTAGGGGATGTAGGATGTTATGGAAAAGTACAAAACGTATTTTCTCCTGTGATTTATTGCATAGCTGAATGACTGGGTGTTACGGCAATTGCACGCATGGACAAAAAAGGCCTAAGCCAAGAAGAACACTGTAAGCAGAGGAAACAAGAACACACGATTTCAGTGGCACCACCCAAAGCTGTAGGTGCTAGAAGATTTTACTGCTTTTATGATGATCACACATGGTTTAACAGGCCTGTCCAGTATAGGACTGATGCGGTAACCTGATTAATCTGGGGGAGGGGCATTAAAATGTACTTTGATGGCAATGTATGTAGTGACAATGCAAAATTGACTTTTTTCTAGTAAGAAACATAGTTGTTTATATGAATTTTTATATTTTGATGTAAAACAGGGCATGAGGGCACTGTGTATGTGTGTGTGTGTGTGTGTGTGTGTGTGTGTGTGTGTGTGTGTGTGTGTGTGTGTGTGTTTGTGTTTGTGTTTGTGTGTGTGTGGAGGGGTTACATGGCCTAAACCCGAGGCATTTGTCTCTCACTTGTGTCACAGTCGTTGATCAGTGACAATGAGTGTGTCAACACCAATGTTTTGCAGTTTTTTTTCCTCTGGAGGTGAATCAAGAGGCCAGTGTATGAAGTTAAGTTGCATAATGAAAACAGCTCTAGCCAAAGGGAATTAACACTTACATTAGAGGCTGCAGGGTGTGTACAGCAGGTCGTATGACTCCCCGCATGCTTTTCTATGACTTCTGTGTTCCTCTGCACTCAGGTTATGCTATAAAAAAGGAAAAATATGTGAGCAACAGGCAGCAGTACGTCAAAAGTTCAAAGTGTATTTTTTTCCCCAAAATCTCCCCTTTACCTGCGAACTTTGTCCCGCAACACAGTTCACTGGCCTCTTCTGCAGATAAGCCAGGGTGAGTCAATACAAGACACAGCCTTTTTCACTTTTACGCAAAACAGCTGCCTCATTCCAGGAGGAAAACTGCTTTTTTCTCCAACCTGCAACACTGCACACCATCGCCTGTTTTTTTGTTTTTTCCAAAGTTATTAAATATACATTAATAAAAAATGGAATGTAAATTTTTGTAAAACAGGATTTTTGTCATCTCTCAGTGAAGAAGGCTGACCCATGCATTTCTTTATCAGTTCCATTGTACCATCGGAAAGCACAAGGCAAATGCATGCTATGCAAATGACAAAGGAAACGGTCCCCAAATGATCTTCGTCCAGCAGGGTCAGCAACCGAGACTGATTATTCCCTGCAGTGGAAATCCTCAGCAGTTCATTCATTATCTGAGCCTTATCTCATCCTAACCAGGGTTGTAGGGGGGTGCTTATCCCACTGCTCATAGGGCAAAAGGCAGAGAGACACCCTGAATATCGCAGGGCAGACACACAAACACATTCACCAATGGCAGCAAAATAGCACCTTTAGTTCACCGGATGTACAGTGGGAGAACTTCAGCTTTCAGGCAGATACAGGGAAAACGTGCAAACTTCACACAGAAAGGAGCTGGGACCTGAACCAAAGACCTAGTTGCTGTAAGGTGACAGTGATACCCACTGTGATACCACGCTGCCCTCTCGTCAGTAGTTCAGTCAACTCAACTCCTATAGCATAAATGACCAGTTGCAGTCAGACACACTCTCAAAAATAAATGTTCCTCAGAGGTTCTTGGCTTGGACATATGCTTTTAGAAGATATTTTTATAAGTAGAGAACTTTCACACTTACCTTTACCCACCTATGGAAGTTCTTTAAATTTTAAGAAGGTTCTTCACATTTATTTATAAGAACCTTCAGTGGAAAAGAAGCAGAAGCAAAATGGTCCTATGGCAGTGCTCTGCAAACCTTTTCTAGCACTGAAAATAGTGAGATTAAATCTACCTGACTCAAACGCACCAGTTCCAAAACAATGTCTAAATGTACTAATGTTTGGCAATAATTGTGTTGATGTTCATGTCATGTTTACTCATGTGGAAGTGACTTCAATTTTTTTTATTTATATTTTGAAACCAAACCAAAATTAGCATTGGCTAAAAGACATTGTTACTGTTTTAATTGTTTTCATTTGTTTATTATTTGTTTTAATTATTTAAAACACTTTTACATTGTAAAGTCTAATTGATTGATTGATTGATTGATTGATTGATTGATTGATTGATTGATTGATTGATTGATTGAAAAAGGGCACTATTTCCAAAGGGGCAGGTACTTGAGTGCATAAAGCCTAAAACACCCTCCATAACCACCACCCCCACCCCCACCCCCATCTGGTGCAGACCTCTACATATAAATGTGTTGGTTTTGGCACAGAAACACTGCACCTTAAAATGGCTATTGTCGTAGTTTGATCAGTGTGACTTGTATGTGAATGGTGTGTTTTGAATGGTACATGACATCAAACTCTTTCATTTAAAAAACTTGAGGAAAGTTTTGATTTTCTATCATATGGGGCTTTCAATGTGGAAGTGACTCACTAAATTCAATAGAAATATTTCAAGAAACATGAAAACTGACATTTATGTATGGCCTAATGGCTGGTAAAGGGCTTGCGACTAGAGGTTTGCTGGTGTAAGTGGGGCAAGTGAATAAACACTGCTTTCCCCCTTTCACATCTGCGGCTAAAGTATCACTGGACAAGGCACTTAACCCCCAAGCTGCTCCCTGGACATAGGTGCACAGCCCACTGCTCCTGCTCCTGGTGTGAATGTTCATGGGTGTCAGGAATGGGTTAAATAAAGACGACAAATTTACTGCTCGCTGTTCACTGTGTGTATGCGCCACATAATTTGACTTTCACTTTTCAAACCTGAAATTACATACCAGGTGAAACACCTCATCTATATATTTTCCCCATGTAAATGCCAAACCCCAAGGGCTCTTAAGAAGAATTAATCAGGGAGCTGACAGTGTGACATATGGACTCCCTTGCGCAACTTAGCTTTGTACCATAGAGAGCAAAGATTGCACTGTGATTAGTTCCAGAGCCTAAAGCTGGGGTCCAGTGCATTATACAAGCCCTGAAAACATCAGCTCCTTTCTGTTTAGTGCCTGAAAGGGGACTGAGAAGGAGAACTGGTCAAATTAGACAAATGAAGGTTCTTGTAACATTAAAAACAGTGTGGTCAAGAGTTGCTTTGGGCCACAGCCATTCAGCAGGCTGAGCCGATTAGCCGTTTCATGAAAAGGCTCTCTTATCATTGGTGCGGTGTGTTGAAACAGCTGCCACACTTAATTACTTAAATCGTCATTTTCAGAGACACTAATTAATTGCCTAGAGATTAAATGAGTTGGACCGATGCCCTCTGTGACTTTTTGGAGACGCAGGACAAGTAGTACAAGTCTCTTGGCAGCAGCCATTACTGCTCAGGACATGAGCTCCTCCTCAAAACCTCTTTCCATCCTGATGTACTGTGTGGTAGCGCAAGCATGTCATACACACCTAAAGCCAATAATTAAACCATAAAGCATTACCTAATTGGAACAGGAAGAATGCTTAAAAGATCCTCAGGGAAAAGTCGTAAGTGCACACAAAGTTATCCGACAAGCAAATAAAAGGTCTTTCTTTTGTTGTGTTGAGAAAACGATTTGTCACCGGCACTCTAGAAAAAATCCTGTCCCATGTCCACTCACCAAACATTGATTGTAAAGGCTCTCATTTGCTCACTCAGTGTCCCAGTACATGTGCTCTAACACGCTTCTGCAGGCAGAGGTGTGGAGTGGCTACTTAGCTGAGAGTACAAACAGCATTATGTCCATACAGGCTGCATGTAGCACTGTCCTCAACTGTCCCCAGATGACTTTACTTCGCCTGTATTACAAAACGAACCTTTAGCCATTATCCTCTCAATACTGTACAACCGTGCAAAACTTTTGATAAGCCTACACCCATGTAGGAAACGCTTTTTAATGGTGTATTAGTATCCATGCATACTGGTATTGAGACGGTATCAGTAAGAAATCTGAGGAATCTGAATTTAGCCTAAAATCATTATTAATTGTGCATTTCTAAGAATGTTTGAATAGTTTAAGTGCTTCAGTTACAAACAGATCAATCAAGACCAAATCAAAAACTTTTTTTTTAGTTGAGTTCAAGATATTAGAGGTTTTTTCCATGTAGTTTCCTTTTCAGATCCCATCCAACATTTCAGTGGGGTTCAACCAGCCCCTTATCTTTTTGAGCTATTGTGTGGTGGATTTACTAGTGTGCTTAGGATCATCTGATTTCACTTTTGGACAAATGGCCTTATATAATCTTTAAATGCTTTTTGATATGATGCAGAATTCATAGCTCCATCAATCACTGAAAGCTGGTCAGTCCCTGAGGCAGCATTTCAACCGCAAATCATAACATTTCCACCACCATGCTTTACAGTTGGTATTGGGTTGTTCTCCTGAAAAGCTGTCCTTGATCCATGCCATTCATGTGTACTGTTACTGTGGCCAAACAACCCTGTCTGCATTAATCCAAAAGGCCTGGTCTTTGCTTATATATACTTTGGCAAACTGCAGTGATACGCTAGTGCTTCTGGAGACACACATAAATCGATCTGTTATTGAGCTGAATTTCTTGGAGCAGCAGGTCGCAAGTCATTTTAAATCTACTTGTGGATGATTTTCCTTACGGTGGATAGATCTTTTTTATACCCCTTGCCAGACTCATAAGCACCCACAATATTAAGAGTTCTTTAAATCTTGTCATGATGACAGCACACACTTCAATAGTGTAGAAAACACCAGAGCCAAGATGTCAGGTTTAAATCAGGCATTTCTTCTCCAGAAGGGTCTTATCGATGACACCTAATGAGGAACACCTGTTTCTAATTTTATAGACATGAAGTCTGATCAATTTAAAGATGTACTTACTCTTCCACGCAACTGATCTGTTTTTTTAATTTAAATTATGAAAATGACTACAAAATGTGAATGTTATGCATCATTTGTTTGAGGATAATCATCTTTATATGTAGCCACTTTATAAAAAAATGATCTAAAGGTGTTGCATGTTCGGGATGCATAAAGCCTTCAGCAGTTAAGCCACCAAATCTTGCAGGAAGGATGCAGGCATCGATTACTGACTGGGTGAGCAGTGCCAATACCCAGGATCTGCCTCAAAGGCTTTGGATAATTCACTGCCAATTAGGTACACAGATCAACATTAGGCAAGCACATAGCCACTGACTATGTATAAATGAGTAAGTGAATGAAATAAATAAACAAAGGCTCTGACGCCTCTTTTGTTTTATACTACAACTGAGTCATGAGAAGTAGTTGCTAAACAATTGCAATGTTCTAGATGGTATGTGATAATTGTGTTAATGTGTTAATTGTGTTAATGATACATGTACTGTAGGACAACTTTTGTTTTTAAATCATGATTAAAATTGGCTTTAAACTAGAAACATACAAATAATGTGTTAGGATGAGGGTGCAGTAAAATTAATATTATTATTAAGACTGATTTTGTTTATTTTCAAAACACACAGGGTCTTTGGCTCTAAGTCTCGGGCTGTACACATATGTGAGGCTACTTTCCACTAAAACTGCAAACAGAAACAGAGTGCTAATGGTCAAAAGGTGGTATTAAAATTATTAAAAAAAATAATTGAAATATATATATA
>JBBPDA010086742.1:0-11997 GCA_037974385.1 Arnoldichthys spilopterus
TTTAGCAAATGGCTGCAATATGACAAAGAGTGAAAAATTGAAGGGGGTCTGAATACTTTCCATACCCACTGTATATAGAAGAGGTGGGGCTACCTTACTGCTGCACTGTTTGATGCGTCTTGCAGATGGACATGGTGTCATTGGTGTTCACATAGGTTCTCAGAGGACCATGGGTGGGGGGAGTGGGGGAGGGAGCATCCGCATTAGAGATTCTGCCATCTACTGTTGGAATGTGAACCACTTACTAACAGGTGGGAGAATATTATGACAGTATTATTGTATGTGTATTAATAATATCTGTATTTTGTTTATTCAATATCACGGTTAAAATCAAAACCAGTATATTGTGACAAACCCATGTGGAATATTTAGAGTAGTGCCCAATCTCTTAATGGTAGAATAATCAGTTCACTAGCACAATAGCAATGCATTAACACTACTTGAGCTTTTAACAGATTTGTGTATTGCAGTCTGTTAGGTGTAATGAAGATCTGGGTTTAAAAAATCTGTGTGCTTTCTCAAATTGTCAGAAATTGACTAGAAACTTTGCTATTATTACTTGAATAGAAACAATGCGAGCATGAAATATGATTTTTGTTAATGTGTTTTGGTTCTACTTGAGGGTATCTAAAACCACTCATTACCCAGATCTCCCAGCTGGTATACCCCTAAAATTTTCAGTTTGGCAGTAGGCCTTTATTCAATTTTCAGCAGTGAATAGCAGTCATTTCAACAGTGCTACATTCTTTACTAGCAGCTCAGATCTATTTCTGCTGTGTGACAGACCACTAAGCACCAAATTTATGCCAAATTGCCCTCAAATTTGTTTGGAAATTGATATGCAGCTCAACCTACAGCACAGCATTTAAGCTTCACCTCATTTCACTTGGCAGTTTCTGTAGATGCTTCCACTTTCACAGGTTCATTTGAAATGAATAAGGAGCAAAGTGCTGATGGTAATGGCTGTTTCAGACACATGGGTGTGCACACAGTCATTTCCACATTCAGGACATCAGGTGTTGCATTTTTTCCATATTTGGTTGTTTCCTGAAATAAAATTTTTTCACATCTTGAAAAGTCTAGATTTTGAGCACTTCACAAGGAACATTTATTTTCTATGCATGGAGCATGGCAGCATACATATTTGTGTGTGTGTGTGTGAGTGAGTGTGAGTGTGAGAGACAGAGTGGGAAATGAATCTGTTGTTAACTGCTGAGCCATCAATTTTATATTTTTATGGCTGCTTGGATCTTATGAGGAGGCATATTTGTGTGTGGAGTAAGCTGCTGAGCCATCCATTTAATATTTTTGATGGTTTAATGGATCTTACAAGAGAGTGGACATGAGACAGACAGAAAAGCGAGAAAGATGTTTAATTCTGGTTCCCATGGCTGTGTAGTAGCTGAGCTATCAGCAGGCACAGATAGTTGAGACTCCCTGGTGACTAGCTTAGATCTAAACCACTATGTGAAAGGAAACATTTTATTCAGCTTTCATCCTCTGAGACCTTCCAGCCAGAGAGCAGAGGGATGAGAGAAAGAGAGGAATGAGAAATTAGGCCAGAAGGGTTAGAGAGAAGTTCAATTGGTCTGAGTTGTTGTGTGAGTCACACGTGTGTTTGTGATAACTTGTAGATTAATTAGCAAAAGTGCACACATAAAGTACATTATCTTTCAAAAGTTTAAAATCACATTACGTTGTGAAGTTATTAAAGGACAAAATAACTTACATAAAGTACCCATGCTCTTGCTTGGCTTCCTCCATACCATGCTATTACCACTAACACTGAGAGGGCATCTAAAGGCTTTTTTCACATTGTTCTTGAGTCCACCATAAGATAAACATAAAATACCATGTTTATGGCAAGGTTGCAAGGTGAAAGTCAGAGCTCACCAAAAAGAACATCTCTGGAAAACTACAGTTTGCTAAAGATTAAGTGGACATTCTAGAACCCTTTTGCAAAAATGTTTTTTTGATTGATGAGACAAAATGAACTTTTTAAAAAAAGTAAGAAGCCTAGTGTTTTGTGAAAAGAAAGCATGTAATTCCAGCATGAGAATATTATTCCAAGTGTGATAATGACTAGTATCGTGGTTTGGGAGTATTTTGCTTTATCTGGGCAAGGACAGCATGCCATCATTGATGGAACAATGAATTTTGAATAATACCAGGAAAGGAAAATTCAGGACATCTATGAGTGAACTGAATTTCAAGAGAAAATGGGACATGTGAAGCAAGACAATTACCCTAAGCACAAAGGGTTTTTCTATCAAAAAAATAATTAAAGAAGACTTAGGGTTTTGACATGACCAAGTCAGGGTCCTCCTGCACCCAATAGAAGTGTTGTTTCATATCTGAAGCAAGGAAATCATACCCATCAACACCTCTAAGGAAGCTAAGGAATGGGCTACAAATCAACCAAGCTGATGTACAGGACTGACCAACAGTTTCCTGAAATGTTTTAGCTGCAGTTATTGCTGCACAGCGGGGCCACACCAAACACTAAAAGGTTCACATACCTTTGCCACACACTGATATGCAATATTGGATAATTTTCCTAATAAATGGCTAATGTTGTTTTTAATAAATACATGTTTGTTTTTTTTGGGTTCTTTTTTTATTTCAGAACTTCAGACGATCATGTAATGTTTAGGTCATATTTATGCAGAAATACTAAAGTCTAAAGATTTCACAAACTTTTAAGCACCACTATAGTAGATAAAGGCATATCACATACTGAGACAGAATTTTGTCTTTTGTTTAGATATGCATTTTGTTTATTACTAATTGGTAAAATAGCTACATAGGCTTTGATTCCATTCTCAAACTGAAGATGCAGACTTGTTGCAAAACAGTAGGAGTAAGGGAAAGATCCTACCCTCTTTGTTTCTTTCTCATTCAGAGGTTGCTGTGGCAGTGAAACTGGGAGTGAAGCAGGAGATTTGTTAGACCAGCAGTTTGAAGAGCTCAATAGCAAAATGAATTCTGGCTTTCTGCATATGGTGTCCAGAAACAAACTCATTAACAGGTGAGGACTCCCTACCCCTGCCCCAAAATAGTATATATATTTTAGCATGTTGGAGTGTGAGAAAGAGGGTGTGAGAATGTGCATTGTACAGATATCTCTCTCTCATATATGTTTGCCCACTCTCAGGCTTATGTGTAATCTTCTCTTCATTAAGAGACTAAGTCCCTACACTAATTGAGTTGGTGTGAATAATAATCCTCTATAATGAGTGTGTATTAAAGTAATTAGCATATAGCTGAATATTAAAGAAATCCCTTCTCTTTATAATAAGAAAAATCCTTATTCACTGTCTTTGTTTTATACTAGGAATAGTTGATGAAGAAAAAAATGTATGATTATTTTATATAATAATAATAATACTAAAATATTATTATTATTACTGTTATTGTTTTTTTATTTGTATTAATAATAATAATAATAATAATAATAATAATAATAATAATAATAATAATAATAATAAAAACAACAACAAGTCATTATTATTTCAGTTAATATAGTATAATGATATAAAATGTTGAACTGGTTGTTCACCTGCTTTGAAAATGAGGTACACAAGGGCTGTGAGGGCAGTGGTGGGCTACTGGTTAGGACTGCCCTGGTGAAAGTAAGGTTGCAGGTTGAAGTGCTGACCCAGGTACCACTAAGGTACCCTTGAGCAAGGTACTGTCAAGCTACACTTCTTTCTGGGCACTTCTCATAGCTACCTGCTGCTCCATGTGTGCACATGTAAGGGGTTAAATGCAGAGACCAAATTTCTTTGCGGTGCACTTTGTGTGTGACAAATAACTCACTTTCACTTCACAAGAACAGAATAACAGTAGGTTGCACAACAGCTTGTGTATAAAAATTCACATCTGTTCTGCACATTTTTAATTCACAGTCACTTTCTTAATTTTTACCATTTTCCTGTATGAGCCTAAGGAAATGGTCATCATCTGAGGGAAATGCTGGAATTTGCAGATCTCTTAAAAGCCCTACACTGCCCTCTTGGGGTCGCATTATATTAATGCAAATTGTGCTTCATGGCTGAAGACAATAACTGTCTGCACAAAACGCAAAATGCAGGAATGTCAGTGTGAGTGTACGGATATCTATTTGATGATGTCCATATAATACAGGCATGACTAATACATATTACACATTATAATACATATTATGGCTTTGTCTCCTGTAGGAGCTGCCAGAGTATGACAAGTCTTTTCAGTAACCCCATGTCTACGGTCAAAGATGGTAGCGCCACGCTACATTGCCGTGGCAGTGCCCCGAACAAACCTCCACTGCGTGCCCTCTACGACCTTCTCATTGCTCCCATGGAAGGAGTAAGTGCTTAGGTTCTTTTGAAAAGACAAAATCCTGCCATTCTTTCATAGCTGTCACCTTCAAATTTTACCTCCACATATATCACTTTTTTATTTTTTAACAATGCTGAGACAAAAACTGTTTTTTATTTTGCTTCAAGGGCAGTATTCGAAATTTGGCAATAAACTGCATGATAAACATAAGTATCCTAATCTACATGGTATTCATTTACTGTTTCAGAATAGGTTGATTTAAGCATTAAGTATTTACAATTTATATATATTTTTATAATTTGGTTGTATAATTTTATCTCCTTACAGATCTGAAATATGATTAGCTGACATTAGATTCACAAAGCAAACTTATTAATACATCATTCTGTTGATGTGTGTGGTTATATACAGTATGTGTATATCTGGAGTATTTTACAGTTTGAGTGTTTCTTTAAACCTGCCTTAGTCAGATTTTACTGGAATTATACAATCTTGTCCAGAATTATTGGCATCCCTCATTAAGCAAATACAATCAAATAAAATACAGTACATTTAATGATTCAAATGTTCCTCAAATATGTTTGGAGAACTAACTTACCATTACTTATATCATCTTGCATGTTTAACCACTTAGGGTCTGATGCACTCAAGTGGTCCGGTTGGCAGACACAGGCAGCTTGTTTTGGTTCTGGAAGCGGAGTTATATCTCATTCCCTTTGCTCTACTGAAAGGCAGCTCATCCAATGAATATCTTTATGAGCGCTTCAGCCTGCTTTCTGTGCCATCGTTGTGCAACCTTGCATCAAATGCCAAGGTAAGCTTTACCTTGTGACCTTCCAGTGCAAACTAATGAGTAAGGATTTGAATATTTGATAGCAATTGGTAACAGGTGAGGGAATCATAATTTTGCAAGCAGTGATAGGTCATGGCTCACCACTTTTTGCCAAATGTGAAAGAACTGTCAGATAGTTCTGAAAGAAAATTTGTCAACTGCAAAGAATTTAGAACTTTTACCATCTACAGGAAATAATATTGTGAAAACATTCAGGGAATCTGAAAAAATCATGCTACTGTGATAAATATAGCTACATGGGCTATATTTGGAAAACTACTATTGTCTGCTACATCAAGAAATGCAACCTGAAACTTTATTATCTAAAAAATCATACAAATCTATTCATTCTGTTCAAAAATGCCACAGAGTTTGCTGGTCTTGAGCCTAGATTAACCAAAAGACAATGGAAACATGTGCTGTGGTCAGATGAGTGCACATTTGAGCTTTATCTTGACTGAAAAATGGACACTGATTTTACTGTGCCAAGGAAGAAATGGACCATTCATACCATTCAGCAGCAAAAGATGCAAAAGCCAGCATTTAGCCATAGTTCATCTCTGTCTCCTACTGAAAATGTACCAGGATTATGAGGACAATCAGACACAGTTACTACGAACTGCTGAGCATCTGAATTCTTACATCAAGCAAGAATGGCCACTTTAAAACTGCAAAATATATCCTTAGTTGCCAAAAAATGAAAAGGTTTAATTAAAAGGAAAGTGACATAACACAGTGGTAAAATGTGCCTCTTTTTAAAATGTATTGCAGGCATCAAATTCTAAATTAGTTTTTTTTCATTCAAAATTAATGTATTTATAAAATACATTTAGGTTGGTCAGTGAAAACACTGAAAATCTACTGAAAAGGTTGAAGAGGTTTAAATCACAGTCACAAAATGCCAAATTTTTTCCTGAAATGGGGTCTGTCTTTTAAACAAAAATGATATCCCTGCATTCCAGTTCTCTGCAGCTTTAGTAACAAAATGACATAAACATTTGACTTTTATTCAAAACAAAGCTTCAGAACTCACTGAATAATTAAGGCTATGATAAACCTATACAAGCCAGGAACTTGTTACATGTCAAGCTGACATACCAGAGAACAAATGCACCTAACCCTTTACCACAATGATATAACTCCAGTTCCAAGTAAAAGCACTGGCAGATAGAATTTTCTTTAAAAAAAAATGAAAAACCTTGATGAAGCCTATCACAATGGTAATACATGGTAGTAAATAAATGTGTATCAAATTACAAGATCAATTTATGCCTTATCTGTTTATTCTGACAAGAGCTGGGCAATATGACAATATGTATTCTTATATGTAATTGCTTTAGGAAGGCAAGATGTATGTGCCTGTTTAAATGGGACAAGGTTTTATTATAAAAGTAAACAAACACTAAAAAACATGAAGACAATTGAATAAACCAGAAATTACTTTCATGGACATGAATACAAGAGAGTAACAACAGAGTGATCTTAACAAAGAACAGATAGAGGTTAATTGACAGGAATATATATACTAATACAATACACAAAAAACTTGGGCAAGGGTAGAGACCAGACCGATACAAAGATGGAAATAAGGGCATGAAAAACAAACATGACAAGACAGGATATGAGGAATGTTGGACCACTCTTATTGAGCTGTTAATCTAGGGGAGTAAACAAATACAACAAATAAGGGGAAATAACTAAATGGAGATAAAGGAATCAAAACTAAGAATTTTATTTATACAATAGACAATAGAGACTGAACAAAACACTATAGACAAGTTGATCACACCTTAAGGAGAGAGCATGGAAGGCACCAAAAAACAACAACAAACAAACAGCAAAAAAGGTACCATGGACTAATAACTAATAAGATATATTAGTTAATTAATTGAAATGTACTTAATAAGTTAATTAATTAAATAATAATGAATTGCAACCCTAGAAGCAACAAGTGGGTTTGACCATTTCTAAGATGGAAAAAACCTGGAACAGGTAGACTGAATTCAAGCATTTATTTTAAATCTGTGCATAGTTTGCATGGTTGTTTTAAAGTCCAGAATCTTTTACCTATGGCATCAACAAAGTCTGCTTTGACTCACTCTGGACTTTTTATCATCCCCACTGTGGCACCATGTTTTGGCAACCAGTGCAACAAGACCTTTTCCACCAACCTTGGTTCAGCATGACTTGCTGGGGTCTGACAAATTAAGTACGGATTCAGAACAAATTTGCATAACCAGTAAGGCACTGCACTGCTGTTGGGCTGCTGTATATCTGTGAAGTGAACTTCAGTCAACTATGGTTTATTTACTCTCAATCAAAGTATGACAGATTTTAGCAGTCCATAAGGACTATGGGTTTTCGTATTATGACCTACTCCAGCTTATGGTATGACTGCAACCAACAATCAGTATGTCATAATCAGTATCAATATTTTATAGTAAGGTTCAGTTCATATATCCTACTTTTCTGACATTTTAACAATGACTGCATCATCTATGTGACTTGTGATGCCTCCAGTGACCATCTGATACTTTTGACTTGTTGTAAAGTTGCAATATGACAAAGCACTTACTGTAAGTTGTTAACATAAAATCTATTTTTAGATAAAATAATCTAATTTGTTTTCTTTGCACTTTCCACTTGTGCCACTGTGTCAGTCTTTTTTAACCGGGACGTTTGATGATGATGTGTATTGTGTCTTTCAATTTGCCTTACTTTAATTCTCAGCCAGCAGCAGAATTAAGTAAAGTTGCTGTAATTAAATGATCTGAGATGACCAGTGAAATCTAGCCCAATATGAAATCATTCTTTAACTTATGTACACATTAGGTATCTTTGTCACAAAGTTGCTAACAGCTTCACTCGCAAACTATCTTTCTAATGCATTTAGTCTTTTTATGCTGCTTTTCACTAAAAGTGAAATGGTGACAATAGATGTCCCCTTTTGCCTCTAGTATAGCTCTGACCTGTCGAGGCATGGACTCTGCAAGACCTCTGAAGGTGTGCTGTGATATCTAGTAATTTGTTACCAGGAGATCCTTTAAGTCTTGTAACTGTTTTGTTCAGTACATTGCAAAATGTATAAATATGGCGGACTTGAACAATTTTTTGCTGTGTGGCAGGGCCACTGCCATTTGAATATACGATTGTAGTGGGTGTATGTATTTGGTCTGCAGCAATGTCAATGTAAACATCCACATGAATACAAAGTTGGATACTGGTGCCATCTCTTCCTCACCATGCACATGTAGCATTCATCCACATGAAAATGTGACATAGGAGACAAAGCCACCTTCTCTTAGTTTTGATGCTCATGTGCCCTTTGTAGTGGCTTTTAGCAGTGAACAGGGGCAAGGTACTGTCCCAATACACTGCTTCCCAGGAGCTGTTAATAACTGCCCACTATTTCATGTGTGCACATGTAATCGGTTAATTCAGAGGTCACATTTTGTTGTGGGGCACTTTGTGTGTGACTGAGTGTGTTTACAATGACAGATAAGGTTTTTTCACTTTGTGTCCTGACATTTTTCTGTTTTAGCCAGCATTAACTGTTCTTATCTCACCTCTTATAGATCCCACTTGAACAAGATAATCAATTTTATTCACATCACTTATGAGTGTATTTTAATATTATGACTGATCGGTGTATGTCTGGCTTGGGGCGAAGGTTAAAGCAATGGTAATTTTTTTTCTGTGTTACAATAGAAGATATTACACAACATAATACCACTGTGGTAACAAAGCCACATCTCCAAAATGTGTAACTTTACAGTTCTTAACTTTAAATTTAAGTAATTTGAGCATTTAAGTTATTCTAGGGTAATGCCGGACCATTTATATTAGTATGTTCATCATCTTAAAACTTTTAGCGTGATTAAAACAAATTCCAGCTATGACAGACAATTGTATGAGCTTTGTTCTTCTTTGTTCTCTGTTTCTAACATAGCAACCAGGTGTGAATAACGTCTTCTCCATGTATACACAAACTAATTTACCCTTCTGTTTTCACCTAGATCAATCTCCATGGCACTGCTCACCCCCCATGCAGAGCCCTTAGCATGGCAGCTGTTGTTGGTAACCCTTGCCTTCCCCCAGCAGCCATGGATCGCTGGCTTTGGGGACCAATGCCCTCTGCTGAAGAGGAAGCATGCATGGTAGCTGATCTTCTTGGCTGCCAGCCTCTGACGGGACCATCAGCCACCAAAGAGCGTGTAACGAGTGCCCTCAGTCAGGCAGAGTGTGCACACTTTGCTACTCACATCTCCTGGAGACTGGCAGCTTTGGTGCTGGCACCCATCCACCAGGAGGGAAGGAGGGGAGGTGGAGGAGGAGAAGGAATAGCAGGGGGCACAGTTGGAAGGGGAGGAAGGAAGGGTTCATTTGGATGTAGCTACACAGTGCCTGATGATGGAAGTGATGTAGAGAGTATTTGCGATGCACTGCCGTTGCAGGAGTTGCTGCTGACAGCAGCAGACATTTTGGATTTAAGACTGTCGGTTAAGTTGGTGGTGCTGGGGTGAGTGGGAAATTAGCTCCTGGTAAATTTTCACTGCAAATTTTTTTTCTTGGCAAGTAAAGTTACACCCTGTTAAAATATTACATTTTGAATTTCTCACTATGCAATTGTCATAAGAATATTATTTTTAAAAAATCACCTATTTCAAGAAATGTGTTACTTATTTAAATACAATTAGAAACATTAGACATAGATTATAGTAGTACACTTGCAGATTTTTGTCCACAAGTTTATAAAATATTCATACATTTTAGGTGGATTTATGCTGTAATACTGATCTAAAACATCTTTGTTTAACAGTTGCTACCAGGAGTCTACCAGTAAGATGACTGCAGATGGTGTCGTGGGACTGACACGAGCATTACTAGCTGCTGGAGCACAGTGTGTGCTGGTATCTCTGTGGCCTGTACCTGTAGCTGCATCCAAAGTGTTTGTCCATGCCTTTTACTCTGCCCTGCTCAATGGAGCCAAAGCAAGTATGGCTCTCACAGAAGCCATGAAGAGTGTACAAAGCAGCCAGCAGTTCTCCCATCCTTCTAACTGGGCAGGTCTGTGTCAGAACAACATTATCCATAATGTCCACTTGGGACCATTCTCTGTTTTTTTTGTCATTAGGAACATTTTTCTATGATCTGGCAGCTGGTTTTAAAGGCACTATAATGTTTCACACCTCAAGACTTCTGTAGATGTGCAGTCATAAAACTCACCTATAAACCTGGGCACTGACACTGACTTGTGTTGAGCACCCCGCCTGGATGTGTGATTTTGAATAAAAATGTATCTTATAGTGAGTTAAAATCAGGTTAAATTCTGCATAGCATAAAACATTCAAGCATGTTTACAGCAGGGCTATGTTTTGAATAACTACACTCAATTTTAGTACTGAGTAATATATTTGTGCTGGCACCTGCTTTTGTGCTTGTCTGTGGGTTGGTCTCTCAGGCTTCATGCTAATTGGCAGTGATGTGAAACTGAACAGCCCCTCGTCGCTGATTGGCCAGGCCCTCTCAGAAATTCTACAATATCCTGATAAGGCCAGAGATGCCCTTAGAGTCCTGCTGCACCTGGTGAGTGTCTTGCAAAGCAACATGAGCTGATAAGCATGACAAAAGCATGTGGTGTACACAGACAATAAGCACTTACATATTCTTGTAAAAGCATTTTTAGAGTCCTAAAATACAGGCATAAAATATTTAACCAAGTAGATATAACAAAATACTGCACTTGTCTTTTTCTGTTTTTTTTTTTTTATTAAGCCAGTTTCATAGACTAAATCAAACATTCTTTTAAAAAATTTTAGGATTTAATGATTTTACAGCAATGAGGCTAGCAATGTGATAACCTAATGTTGTAAGAACAGTTTATTTATTTCTGTCCACCTTCCCCCTCCTGTCACTCTCTCTTATAGGTGGAGAAGTCTCTCCAGCGCATTCAGAATGGCCAGCGCAATTCAATGTACACATCCCAACAGAGTGTTGAAAATAAAGTGCGAGGTGTTCCAGGATGGCAGGCTCTGCTGACTGCGGTGGGCTTCAGACTAGATCTGGCTGGCATGGGCCTTCCCCCTGCTGTGTTTTTCCCCACTGCTGACCCAGGAGAGCGACTTCAGCAATGCAGTGCCACTTTGCAATCACTACTGGGTATGGAGCAAAAGTAGCTGACAGTTGATTCCACATGAGATTTATTTTAACACATTTTGGTAGTTAATTTTGGGCTGGTTTCCCAGACAAAGATTTAGCCTAGTCCTGGACTACTCAAGATGCAAGATTAAAAGTTTTATTGTCATATGTAAAAAGTATGGTGTACAGATTACAATGAATTTCTTACTTGAATGCCTCCTTCACAGACTACACAAATAACAGTGTTACAAAATGACAGTAGGCGCTAACAACATTAAACATGACAATAAATACCATAAATTTTTTAATATAAAAATAGAAATCTGTCTTTTCTAATTATAAAAATTTAAGTAACTGTACAGTGCAGGTTTGTGTAAGGATTGTAGTGTTCCTTGTGTTGTCTGGTTTATCTTGTCCATGTCCCTGTATTTGATTAGTCTGGTCTGTGTGATTTGTCATGTGCTCCTAGCCCTGCCTTGTCTCCACTCTCATCAGCTGTTCCTCATTTCCTGTCAGGTGTTCCTTGTTTCATGTTCCCCATTTAAACTCCTGTGTTTGTCTTAGTCTTTGTGGGTTATTGTTGAATGTCAATCGTTTTCTGAACTTGGCCTGTCTTGTCTTGTCTTGTCTTGTCCTGTCCTGTCCTGTCCTGTCCTGTCCTGTCCTGTCCTGTCCTGTCCTGTCCTGTCCTGTCCTGTCCTGTCCTG
>JBBPDA010086764.1:0-11996 GCA_037974385.1 Arnoldichthys spilopterus
ACACACACACACACACACACACACACACACACACACACACACACACACACACACACACACACACACACACAGAAAAGCTCACAGTGTCAGATGTTAGATCTCTTTGATCTTGATCTTGTGTTAAAGACACTTGCTCTAGTGTGCAGTTGGAAACAAGAGTGAAAGGAGTAAGGAAAAGTGTGGAATAAAATAGGCCACGCTGGCCTAGATCTTACAAGTTACCGAAAGGAGGAGAGAACGTGTGTGTGTGTGTGTGTGTGTGTGTGTGCGCGCATGTGTGGGTGTATATGAGCGAGAGTAAAAGAGTGTCTCATGATTTAATAAAGGAGTTGACACATATGTAAATGTGTCAGTGGTCCACCTTTCCTTTCCTGTGTTCCTATATTTCTCATGTCAGGAGCATTCACTTGTGCTATGCAGTGTAATTGTGTCGAATCCTCCCTCTCGCTCTGTGTTGTTTCAGGTATAAAACTCAAAGGGAAAAATCTTTTCTTTCAAAAAAAAAAAAAAAAAAACATCTCAGGGTCTGCTCTCGGTTTTTACAGATCGATAACAAGTTAGGACGGGCGATACATCAAGATATTGACACAATTTTCCCAGTTCACAATGTGTGCTTACTGACATTTGTAAATAACTTGAAGCAGACAAAATGTTCCAGCAAACCATGTGGCATGCTCAAACAAGGCTACAAACCGAGTACAATCAAGAGAAAAAACTTTTAGGTTTTTTAAATTGATTTTACTCCCAATCGTATATTCTAGTGATTCATTCATTGCATTTAACTTTATATGTGAGAAAGTGGTACCTACAAACACATACACACATTTGTGAGATCCTACTGGTATGTGTTTCCTCTCTTTTAGTGTAAATACTAATGAGATTCAGCAATAACATATTTAAATAACTTCTCATAAAATACAAACTCATAAAATAATATCATAATGGGCAAACATCCAGCCAGCTATTTATTACTATGCCGTTTATACTGATACTACACTCATCATCATATTAGGGATGCACAGTTGGAATCGGCCGGAACAGGAATCAGTAGATTTTTGCAAAACATCATGCAAAAAAACTCTAGAAAAATTGGCATATTTTCCCAAAATGCAATAAAACAAAAAATGTTATATGCTAATTTGCATAATCCTTTATTTAAGTGACAGAAGTACAAAATATTTTCAATAGTTTTTCTGATCAACTTAATTGTATTTTGTAAATATACACAAATTTAAAATTTGATGACTGCAACACACTCAACAAAAGTTGGGACAGAAGCATGTTTATCATTGCATCACCTTTCCTTTTAATAACAACCATAAAGTCTTTTAGAAATGAGGATTCTAATTGTAGTATTTTTGCATTTGGAAATTTTTGCAAACATTCTTGCTTGATATAAGATTAAACCTGCTCTTCTCCTCTTGCATTTCTTTGCAGCAGATTGTATTTGGACAGTGATAGCAGGTTTGTGAAGTATTCTCAAGCCATTGTGACTATGTTTATCTCAGTAGCATTATGGTCTGGACTGGCAGGAGGCCAATCAAGTATACACACTGTGTCTATGAAGCCACGTCTTTTAGCCCATGCCGAATGTGGTCTGGCATTGTCCTGCTGACATAAGCATAGACATCATGATAAGACACCATCTTATGGCAACATACGTCTCTCTATGTAACTATGTAACTTAATTTTTTGCAGTTTAATAAAAGTTCATGTGAATTAACATACCACAGATTTTTTTTTTTTTTCATTTTGGAAAAATCTCAACTTTTCTGGAAATGTTTTTTTTGTTTTGACTTAATTAAGCTAAACAATGTGTGGCAGTTAAATTCACTTGTGCAGTATGTGAACGCTGCTGCTTACCTGCTCATAGTGATTTATTTTTGACTGATGATATTAAAATAGGCAATTGATTTGTCATTTATTTATTTTAAATGCTGTAGCTCATTAAAGATAGTGTTATTTATGTTAGGATTTTGGCTAATGGAAAGGGTTGGAATGTGTGTGCTTTATGTGTTTTAGCCCACAAAGTTATACAAAAGGCTAAAAAAAAGTCCATAAATTTGGCAGTAAAGACATCAGTATTTCTGGTGTAACTCTGGTTCATATTACTGATACTCTGAAACTGATAATTAAACTTTGGATAATCAAAAGTACTAGAAACACACTAATGTGTTTTTAATGTGTTCCTCTGAATCTACAATAAAAATTCATTACTGGTGCATCCCATATATAAATCGGTCTTTTTCGGAATAAATCGGAATTTGTTCAGTGTACTAACAATGTAACAATACCTAGCGTACAATCAGAAATGTGTTTTGTGATGTGGTTTATCATACATTGGGGCTGAACGATGTAAGGAAATATGTTATCATGATTTTTTTTTACCAGTATTTTGATTGTATATGTATATTTTTTCCACCAAAGATTTATTACAATTAAAACATAAATATTGGATAATACAGGATACATTTAAAATTGCAGCCCTTTAGATGTAAAATTGTGATTAAAACGTATAAATGGTTAATTGTTCAACCCTACCATACAGTTATATTGCTCTACTCTAATAGAGCATCATCGGTGATTGCAGCATTCTTTACATTTAGGCCCAAAAAAGTGTTAAAGCATACTCTTACTTTGGCAGGGGATCTTTATTAGGTCTTTTAAATAATGCTGCTCAAACCCAAAGTAAATCTTCCCATTAATCTAGAGTATAAATCTATGAAAAATAGTACCGTTACTCTATCAAAGAGGCAGTAAAGGCTAAAAAACAGAGAACACGGAAGTTCATAACTAATATATTGCAAAAATAAATGAGATTACAACCAATTAAACAAAGAACACCCCACCTACTCATACACATTCCTGACCTGGTTTTAACACCCAAGAAATCTCTTTTCCAAATGATAGACTTAACCATGCCATTTTGTTCCATACCGGGACCAGTTAATGTATGCAAATTTATGCAGTGCTTTTGCATAACAACAGATGGTCATAAATGGATATTTTTTTCTGTCTACAGTCTCTGTTACATAAAAACTGACCATGAATATTTTAAGCTAAAGAAACAGGGCCTCATTAAATTATAGCAGAGTGGAATAGCATGTAATGGAGTAGAAAGCACGGAGTACTCCTCTGCAGTTGTGCTGGTCCACAAGCAATTCGCCATAACTTCATTTACTTGCAAGTCTTGGTCTAATGAGCTAAAGGCACACAAAATATATTAGTGAAAATCAAATGACTCAAGGCAATATTCATTTATAGGAGTAAACTCACTGTCTGGTGCTTTTACAGCACAGGCACTTCCAGTAACAAACCCTGCAGTTTAGATTAGCTCCGGACTCCAATGAAAATGTTATGACCAATATCAAGTACAAGGAGCTGAAAATCTGAAAAACAGTTATGTTGACTCATGTAATTTAATATAAACACAGCCATAAATAATATAAATATTGTAGTGTGCAGGGTGGAGCATAAATTATTCATCATTTTCACTTTTTTATTTATGTAGTGTTCTTGATATACCACTTTATTCTCATGTTAAAAGGTCATACAAATACAAATGTAAACAAATGCCTACAAATATAAATATAAAATCCAAAGATTTGCAAAACATGTAAACTCATATTTAATTTAAGACAGCAAAAAGACACCACATAACCACAAACTACATACAAACGTTACAAATTTCAATACGAACTTACATTTTAAACTTAATGCAATCAAAAGGTTTTTTAAAAAAAGCTGGGATAAGAGTCCCTCTGAAGTAAAGATGAGGAGGGGTTCATCACTCTGTGAAAGACTGTGCCAGCAAATAGTGCAGCAATTTTAGAATAACTTTCCTCAATATAAATTTGCAATGATTTTCAAGATTTTGTCATTCATAGCACACATCATTAAAGGATTCAGGGAATCTGGAAAAATCTCTGTACACAATAGACAATAATGGATGGCAATGGTCTTCAGGCCCCTAGGCAGCACTGAAACAAACGATATTCTGGAAATCAGTGGGCTCAGGACCACTCCCAAAAATTCTTGTCTGTGACCACAGTTTGTCGCCGTTTTTCACAAATCCATGTTAAAACTCTACCAAGCAAAGAAGGAACAACAAATAAATATGATCCATAAATCCCATTGCCTTCTCTTGGCCGCAGCTCATTTAAGATGGACTGAGGCGAGATGGAAAGCGGTCCTGTGGTCTGGGTAATTAATATTGTAAATCCTTTATGGCAATTATGGACACAGTGTCTTCTGGCCTTAAGTGGATTCAGCTTGTTATCAGCGCACATTTTAAAAATTTGCATCTGTGTTGATATAGGGATTAAATCAGTGCACATGGAATGAGTAGCTTGTACATCCATGAAGGCACCATAAATGCTAAATAATAAATACAGTTTTTGTAGCAGCATTTGCTGCCAACCAGCATATGCTGCAGAGTCTTCTTCAGGGAAGGCCTTGCTTATTTTAGGAAGACAATGCCAAACCACATTCTGGATGTAGTTCAACAGCATGGCTCTGTAGTAGAAGAGTCCAGTGCTGAACTGGCCTGTCTATAGTCCAGATGTGCCACCAACCGAAAACATTTAGTGCATCATGAAACTAAATACACACAACAAAGAAGACCCCAAACTGCTGAGTAGTTAAAACCCTATATCAGGAAAGAATGGAACAACATTTCACTTTCACTGCAACAATGTTGCTGGCATTAAATTCAAAACGAGCTATTATATATTTTTCAAGATACAATAAAATTTAAAAATAAAAAATTGCTTTGTCATCTTAGTACTATTTTCAATTAATTATGAGTTTCAATGATTTGCAAATTCTGTTGCATTCTGTTTTTCATAACTTTTTCTATTTTTCCTTTTTGAAAAACAGGGATCTAGTTCGTTTTTAAAAAATAAAACAAACATACAATTACTGAATCTACAAAGGGAATTATAAAAATAAGGCCCAGCTTGTCAACTTGAGGTGAAAGACAGAGATTTTGAAACACTGTAACTGCAGCAGCTGCAAAGCTGCCTTCTTTTAGAACAACACAACAATGAATATCTTCAATCCAATGTATGTTTTCATCAAGACAATGGCATCACTTGGACATGTTGTATACTGGAATTGAATTTTATGCCCCATTTTAGGAAAGACGATTTCCATTAAACACATCGTCAGAGTCGGGTATGTTATGATTATAATGTGGTGTGTAAAGATGGGTGAATGTAATGCATTAGTAAAGACATTAGAAGGCAAATGATCCAAAGAAAACTAAAAATGACCAGTTACAGGCATACAGAGAAGACAGCTCTGTGCAAAGGTACACTTGCCATCAAACTGATAAAACCTGCTGCATACATGCTGTTGACAGTAATTGGATTGATATTTCACAACAGTCACCCTGAAGACTTGTGATATTTCTACAAGTTCATATTTAGAGCTTAAATATCTCCAGAAATACTTTCCTCAGCTACATGGAATTTGGTAAATACGAACATGTTTTCTCCATCTCAAAATATTCAGAAGCCACCAAAGAAGGGGGGTCCACAGCATGGGAAAAAGTGCTAAATGTCCTAAATTTAGTGATATGTGCTTATACGCATCAGTAATAGACACAGATGCTAAAAGCCTTTTCATTTCATTGCAGATTCAAAACCTGAGGAATCTATAATTAATAGATCACACGATTAAATTTGTATATGAAAATGTGAAACATGTTTAAAGTATGGTCACTTTGTGTACAATGTTGCATGGTCCTTCCATGTTGTCATATGTGATATACCACATATGATTGATGCAAAGTGATGAATTATTGTAAGTTAAGCATAAACTATGGTCTTGGTTATGGCTTTTAGCATATGTTGGTGTCTATACACATCTACTATATCTTCAGTTGGCACATTGTTAACTATTTCCAAAGCTGAAACCATATAAAAACCAAATTCCTCTGTACCTTCTGTAGTGACGTCTGAGCATTTAGACAGAGAGAAAATGTGTGTCACTCTTTTGTCTCTAGCAAATTCCATGTGAATTGTGACTTTTTTTACAAATCTTTTTGTATGACTCAGAAGTAGCGAGTCATTTCCGTGAGTGATTTCTTCATTTTCCCTGTGAAGCTCATGAACGAATGTTTAATTTGTCTATCTGTTAGAATGAACTCACACACTATGGGTCGGGTTTTCAATGAGCAGGTAACGTGAATGGCCATCACAGAATGAACAGAATGATATTTTTATTGATGGGTGCAGTGCAGGCAGTTGAGGAAATCAGTCATTTCAGCTGAATACTTCAATAGGCTCTGGTGCGATAGTGAACTTGTGTATTAGTTTAACAACCCACTCGCAGTGTTTCAGAACTGTGCTCTTTCTCTCATCACAAATATCACAGCTATAGCCATGCCATGGGTGCTGAAAAATTGTGTTGATCAGGGAGGAAGACTACATTTTGTTGACAGAGGTGGGTTTTTACTTTTTTTTATCATTGCTATAACACCACACTAGTTCTAAGGAATGAAATAAATGAATGATTTGAAAAAGATCCATTAATTTTACTGAATGAGATTCAAAGATCTGAGTCAGTAAAAAGATTCAAATGAAAAAGAAACTAAAAACTGCTTATTTTCCACAGCCTTCAGTTTCATCTTACTTTCTACTTTAATCTTAGCAATACTTGCACATAAATCATGCACTTTTATCTGTGCTCGATTTCTTCTAATCTGATTTATTGCTTATTTCATTGCTTCCTTTTCTTTAATGCTCATTTTATCTTTGTAAGGCACACTGAGCAACCTCTGTGTATGATAATGTGCTGCATAAATAAACCTGCCTTGCTTTGCTCTGCCTTTCCATCACTAATATTAAACCCCATACATTAATTCCCAGATACGTTTTTTTAATAAGCAAATAAAGTTTTCTGCTGAGTGAAAACATGATATTTTAAAATTATTAAGAAAAAAACAACATCCGGTCTTCCCCACATCTGTACCCGAGGCTGAGACTAGGGGATTGCTGACGACCAATAGCTCAGTTTTCCTACTACCGCTGCATGCTTGCTGTGTTACAGCCTGTGTATGACATACACACCACCACTGTGATTCCATATTTATAGAGCACACTTGTCATACTGTTGTCAAGCAATGAAATATTTATTTAAGAGATTCTATAAGCATGTATCTAAGAAAAATATGATTAGTATGCATGCAGGTTTTCTCGCCAAGCTGCCTGCAGAAGAGCTACTCTATTTGCACAGTGACTGTGCAAACACATCCAATATTCCTTGAAAGGCTGATTGAAGAGGAATCTTTGCTTTTCAGACCTTTGTAGGGAAATACACAGTGACGCAGCAGCGATGCATAAATCTGTTTCTAACAGAGGTCACGCTGAGGTCATTAGGAGGCCATGCAGTTCTTAGTTTTAACTCATATTAAGAACATCCTGATCAGATTGTGCTGCAACTGTAACATTGCTATGGTTTCTTCTAACTCAAACTCTTAAGCCCATTAAATGTCTAGTTTCTTACAAGCAAAGCTCAGCAATGCATGCATACTATGCTGGGCAGTGTCAACAAAAGTCAATATCATGCTACTTACTTAATATTATAGCTTTTGTAACGCTGTAAAGTTTTTTTCTCCAAAAACTCCACTTTGCAGTAATTTTTAAAAAAATTATTTGTACATAATTTGAAAATCTTGTCCTTTAAACTGTGTCAAATCTTTATGACAGGCAGGCCAATATCTTAAATTAGAGCTGTCGCTATTGATCATATTAGTAATCTAGTGATGACAATTAATCAAGAAATCAAAGTCAAACATTTAATTTTGTTTCATAAAATGTATAGTAATATCCTGCTGGTGTGGGTTTCCTGTCTTTCAGTGATGGAAACAAAAGCATTTCGAGTACTATTACCCTTGTGCAGAATCTGCAAAAAACTGTTTACTGACCTGCAGATACACGTTTTTCATTCAAACAGCAAAGTAATCACAAAGCCAATTCATCAATAAAGTAAATTTTAATTGATTTATATTTTTACTCAGGCAATTGATTGTGAACTACACTACAAGGGCAGTGCTTAGAAGTAAACCTTGTTACATTACACTACAATGATTCTTCCCCCCCTTTTGCCTGTAAAGTAATTTTTATGAAATTACATTTACAATACATTTGTTCATTTGGGTGACGATTTTATCCAAAGCGACTTCCAAGACTTGGAGCAGTGTAGTGTGACGGTACCTTGTTCAAGGGTGCCTCAGTAGTGCCTGGACCGGGACTTGAACCTGCGACCTTCAGGTCCCAAGGGCAGTGTTCTAACCACTAGGCCACCACTGCCACATTACAAGATGTTGCTATGACAGCAACATCATGGTATCACAATATCAACTGATATTTTAAATTAAGTTTTTAAAAAAACAAAAATGTATAAATCAATAGGAATCTATTTTTATTTTTAAAAACCACAGTTATTTAATAGTAACATGCCATACCTGTGAGGATTTTAAACTTGCATAGTAATGTTACAAACCTTTAAGGCGCTTTCAAATCAAGTCTAAAATTTATGGAGAAAAATCATGGTAAAAGAGAACACTTTGATGCCACAGTTGCCTTTCACATCAGAGACTATAGCTGCTCTTAGCTGGCTCGCTCAATGTAATGAGCTGAAGCAGACACTCAAACACTCTCTTACACACACACACAATGGGGTTGCAGAGATTTAGCTGCAAGTCAGATGAACGTTCTTAGCAGCTTTCTTTTTTTTCGCAGTGTTTCTTTGAGTTGCTCTGGTTAAAAGGAGAAATAAAAAATGGTGTCACCTTTACCACTCTTTGCATCCATTTTCTTCTTCCTTTTCCTCAAGCCTCCTTAAATATCTGTTTAAGTTTAGCCTAGTTAGCCCGTCATAGTCACTCACAGGGCTACACGCTGCAGTGTAAATAAAAGAAGTAAACCTAGGAATGGAGTTTGCAGATCATGCATCAGCGTGCAGAATGCTTACATTTATTGTTTTTTTGGCCATTATTGATAATTATCAATAAATCTGTAAGTGATTCTATTGATACAGTTAAAAATACAAATCAGTTCTGAGGTATGACACCAACAGCAGTAAACTGAAAAGCAGTGGTGGCCTAGTGGTTAGGACACTGCCTTTGGGACATGAATGTCGCAGGTTTAAGTCCCGGCCCGGGCACTACTGAGTTTTCCTTGAGCAACGTACCGTCCCACTACACTGCTCCCCGGGTTCTGTTGGTAGCTGCCCACTGCTCCATGTGTGCACGTTTGATGGGTTAAATGCAGAGGTCACATTTCGTTGTGGCGCTTGAGTGTGTTTACAATGACAAATAGTCACTTAAAAAAAAAACACACACACACACACATGCAATACATAACATGGACACTTCTACCACAAAGTTACCGAATTTCAAAGATTGTGATGTGGGCAGAAAAGGATGGTACATTTCAGCCATAACAGGACACAGTCCAGGGTCATGCTGATAAACTGTCTGCCATGAAGGGGCTCAAGACAAGTTCATGTCAAGTACAAGTAAAAAAATCTTTGTGACAGAAAATGTCAAAGGAAGCCACATATCAATACAAAGTCAGACAGTGAGTCAGAAGCAATTATTACTGACCTTCACCACATCTGAATGAAGACCATTTTGTACGTCATGTCTTCAATTATTCTTCAAAAAGTCTCTCCCTACAGATGTACTTTCAAGTATTCAATACAATCACATGGCTCCAGCTTTGTAAACAGTATGTCATTAACTCTATCAATCGACAGCCATCCTCGTCATTAGCCTACAGGCTGGCTAGACCGGCAGAGCATCCAGCAAAGGCCTTGTTTTAGATGCTACATTCAGCCAAATGAGGACCATTACATCCTCCTATTGCTATAGAGGCCAGCGGAGATCTGCTGCTTGGCAACAATTATTTAAAAAGCTCTACATCTTATTCACATAAGCACTTAGCGTCACATAAACATCGCAAGATCTAATTGGAATTTAACCATGCTTTCCTTTCCTGCTGTTAAAGGCTGAAGTGCTCCTGAAGGATGTTACCAAATGAAATGGAACATAACTTCGACCCGTTGCTCATCAGTTATGCATGTTTAAGTGGGCTTTGACCGAAGAGAACAAGAGTTGAGAACCAAGAACCACAGCAGTCACATTTTGTGTGTGCCAAATGGTCATGAAGTATCAAATCCATATCCGTTAGATTTGTGTCACTATTTAAGAGACACAGACCACCACATTGCAAAAACAAGTAGATGTTACTGTAGATGTTTACAGTAAGCAAAAACTATATCTGCCATAAGGACAAGCATAAAATTCTTAAGTAAGAGTTCTTTAAATAAGCAAAATATATATCTATCTATATATACACAATGGAAAAATAATTAAATTAAATTAAAAAAATCATTAATTAATAACAAATACACAAAACTTTAGCAAATTAAATGATCCTAAAGGCAATTATCTCATTTGTTTCTGATTTAGATATTTTTGCTAATATTTTGCTTAAATATTTATATTTTTTCTTGCTTTTTCCACAATTTGTTTCATTGAATGGAGCTAATTCAATGGAAATGTTTTTTGTAAATGCTTCACTATTTGACAATGACAATGTAATTTAAAAAAAGATCCCAAATCAATATAATCACAATATTTAATGTCATATTTTGATACAGCTGATGATGTGCGTCTGCAATATGCAACATGGGCATCTCAACATCTCACTAAGTTAATAATTATTTGCATGTTTACAGAAGAAAAGTGTTTTCACAATGTTTACATTTGTTTTCCCAGGAGTTAGGCTATGAATCCTCCAAGTATCAATGTTTGCATTTTCCCTGGAATTTAAATTTTGTGAATACATTTCCTGTTTTGTGTAGTTTAGTACACAGGTCTTCAAACTTGGACCTTGAATCCATTTCCCAGTCCTGGATTTTTTAACCACCAGTAGATATGAACCTAGTTGGCCAATCAATTACATCAGCAGTTCAATAACTACTGGTGCTTACAGAATCCAGGACTGGGAAATGGATTTAAGGTCTCTGGAATCAAGGTGTAGCTCTGAAAACCTCTGGTTTAATATTTGATGGTCATGATTAAGTTTTACTGTTTTTTTTCTGCATTTAACCCATCACACATGCACACATGGAGCAGCGGGCAGCTACCAACAGCGCTCGGGGAGCAGTGTAGTGGGACGGTACCTTGCTCAAGGGTACCTCAGAAGTTCCCGGGCCGGGACTTGAACCTGCAACCTTCAGGTCCCAAAGGCAGCGTCCTAACCACTAGGCCACCACTTTAATTATTCAAGGTCTGTATTTGGATGGCTGTTGGGATTGTGTGATTGAAAAGATAGATAAACACTAAATGGCTTATTTACATTTAGTCATTGATTCTTATCGAAAATAAACCATTAAATACTGTAGTATAATTAAAATCTATATTGCCCATTTCTAATTGGATAATGAGAACTCCATTCCCCATGATGTATACTGTTAAAATTCTCCATGCCAATATTACAATGTCACATTGCATTGTTACACTCCCACTCAGGCGTTAAGCTGAGATTTGTTGCATGGGGTCATCTGTCCACCAGTGCAATGGGGCAGTGACGATTGTATAATCCATGAGGTGGTTTCAACCATACCTGTCCAAAAGTGCAGTGGGACAGTTTCAATCATGTATTTACCAGTGTGGTGTCGTGGTGATGAATAGGGGGAGGGCAATCATATTAGTGTCAATTGCATTTGTTCCCGGGGTGGTGGCGATCGTATTTGTCCACTGGGGTACTGTATTTGCTTACCAGGGTGATGAGGTGGTGAAGATAGTATTTATACACCAGAGTGATGGGGTTATGGTGACAGTATTTGTGCACCAGGGTGATGGGGTTATGGTAATAGTTTTTGTGCACCAGGGTGATAGGGTGGTGGTGATAGTATTTGTGCACCAGGGTGATAGGGTGGTGGTGATAGTATTTGTGCACCAGGGTGATAGGGTGGTGGTG
>JBBPDA010086794.1:0-11996 GCA_037974385.1 Arnoldichthys spilopterus
CAATATATGCTGCAGTGAAGGAAAAGCCTTGTGTATTTCAGCAAAACACTGACATTTTGCATGTATTACAAAGGAATAGAATTAGAAGTCTCCTGGTGCCAAACTTGCAAAAATAAAGTGAAATAAAGTGAAAAATATGACAAAGGTAAACCTTCACTGGTAAACATCTTTTTATATACATTTTACATAGCATTTTTAAATGGGGTTGTATGTTCATCTAAGCTACATATAATAGCTTCAGTTCTAATAACCTGGTTTCAAGTACAGCACTTTATACCAAAGCTGTTAGCCAGATAAAATTCTCTCTCCATTTAAATTAAATGACTCTTTGCATCATTATTTCTTTATTTTGAAGCTGTAGTTTATGTTCATCTTGTGGCTTTAGTCTTCCAGTCTTCTCCTTCTGACAGGAACAGTAACATTAAATGCAGAAACTGCATTTATCAAAGTGTATATGTATATTCTCATATACAATGTATCATGCATTATATATTACATGCTGATAGTGCAGTAGGTAATGACTGTTAGATAACACCTGTTTTATTTTGTGATTTTTTTTGTTAATTTAATATCATTATTTGTTTAAGCTACAAAAATGTAGGTTTTAAACAAATAAATGATTTGATTGTCAGTCAAACCTGGTACTACATTACCATAAGGCTTGATATTCTACCTTTTGCTGTGCATATGAGTCTTAGCTCTTATGGACACTGCAATAGCATGAACAAAGTCTCAGTCAGTTATATTTAGCTACAAGGCTCATTTACAGTCTGTACACTGTAATTTGGGTGTAGAGCTATAGTTCCATGACCTGTATAGTGCACTATACAGAGAGCTGGGGAGCTTTGAGATTTAGCTTACATGCACCCTTAAAACTAAACTAAAATGATGGTATTGAATACTTTTGTGTGTATCCTGCTCATCTCCCTAGAAAGACACATAATACTAAAACCACCCAATTGTCTTGAATTCTTGGTTTTGTGTTTATTATAAACAGTTAGGACTCACCTTTAAATCAAAGTATACAAACTGAACATCATTCTTTTTGGTTTTATGCTTTGTTTAAAACAGTAAGCCTTTAAAAATGAAAAGGGTCAAGGTTTCCACAAGAGTACTATAGAGTGTAGAAAATATTATCTTTGTAAGTGTTTAAACTAAATGTTGAGTCATGCTTGCTAATGTCAGAGATGATCAGTTTGGTGAGTTGTAATAAGGGTCGGTTAATTATTAAATGTACTTGATTATAGGTATAGATTTAGGGGGAATAAGATGGTATCAGTAATATCATATATAATGTAGTGCTGGGTTTGCAAAAATAAATAAATAACACCACAGATTAACACATCATTAAATTATCACCTAATTTACAGTACTCCAGCACCCCAAGCACACACTCACTTTTACATCTGCTAGCAAACAGACAACAGCACATCTAGCAGCTAGCGCATCAAGCACATAAACACAGCACTGTTTTATATGTAAACTCCACTCACTTCAGACCTTGTATCATAACCTACAGTAAATCAATAAAATATTATATACATTTTGGAATGAACTTTTTCCATGTCAATCAGTTTTTATAACAATTATCTTCTTATTTGTTATCACAGCTAGCTTGCATAATTATTAACTGCACAAGTAACAAAACTCTTATTCCATTGCTGCTGTCAGGGCATAAGAATGAATAAGAAACCAGTTTAAAAGTGACCGAATATCTGGTATTTTCTTTAGGGAATGTGATAAAGTAACTAACTGAAATACCCATAATATCCATAAGGTCTTAATATCCTTTAGTTCATAAAGAAAGAGATTCAGTCAGTCCCCTGTATTTACTTATATTTGTATGTAATTGTATAAGAACATGTTGCTTTGTCTCCTGCTTGTAATTTGTAATGTGTTGTGATTGTGCTAATGATCATTTCTGTTCCTGAACAAAGCCTGTACTGTTTTCTACCAAAGCTTTTGACACACAGGCATGAAGGTCATGATGCAGCTTCTTCTATTTTCAATCTAGTACACAACTACAATTAAAGCCAAAAGTATTAGCCCCCCAGGAATTATGGAACATTTTCCTAAAGCTCTTCCCAATGTTTGCAGCATTGAAGAAACTTGACATACATTTACCAGTGCTATTTAATAGCTTTTGGTACATTTTGTAATATTGTCACGTTTGTTGGTTGGTTGGAGGAATTAAAGTGAAAGTGACTATTTGTCATTGTGAACGCACTCAAGAACCACAACGAATTTGGTGTTCTAACCACTAGGCCACCACTGCCCATTGTAAGTACAAGCAAGATGACTTTTAATGATTTATTTAAATAAATAGACTAGAAACTTAACACAGACTAAGGAAACTAAACGGATAGATAACTGAATCTAACATGACATGAAAACAACAAGAACCTTGACACAAAAGCATGACCACTAAAGGGGTCTTACACAAAAGGAAAATGAACAGGAAAATGAACAGAGAATTGACAAAGACTAAACCAAACATACAGTAAGAGACTAAATACAGAGACAACAAGATACATCTGGGCAAGAGAGGAGTGTACAAACAAAGGTCAGGTGAACAGGGAGGAGCTAAGGCGGGACAAGGGCGTGGCTAGAACATAAACAAAACACGAGCCATTCACATGGCCAAGGAAAACAAAACAAAGGCTTGCTTTATATATAATAAAATATAATAAAAAATGGGGTGGTCACAAATATTAGCCCCATGTAAATGTTTGCTTTCAAAACCTACAGTAAGTAACCAATCAGCTTTGAAATCACACCTGTGCAGTCAGTAGGCTTCCTAACAACACCTACAGTCAATTGGCTTATTAACAACATTCAATTAGCATAAAATGACTCCAAGGAACAGGGCACTTGAACACATGAGAGGGACTACTGTTACTCACCACGCCAAAGACAAAGTAAATCAGTCTGGAGCTCAGAAAGAAGAAGTGCCTCTGCCATTTCCAAGCGATTCACAGTGTCTAAAACTGCTGTATGTTGCATCATTGCCAAGTACAAGGAGACAAAATCTGTAAGAAACAAACCTGGCACAGCCATAAGCACAAAGATTTCAAGAACTCTGGAGAGGAAAATAGTAAGACATGTCAGCAAGGAGCCCCAGACATCTGTCAAGATGATTGTTGCTGACCTGGCCTCTTCTGGAGTTGATGTTTCAAAAAACACAGTTGTGAGGGCTTTTCATTGTGGTTGGCTTCAGGCCTATTTAGTTCCAGAAGAACCCCTTTACTCAAAGAGCGGCACATCACAGCCTGACTAAGGTTTGCCTGTAAACATTTGAAAGGTAAAGATGAGTTTTGGAAGCCTGTGCTTTGGTCTGATGAGACTAAACTGGAACTGTTTGGGCACATGGATGTTGCTTATGTTTGGTGAAGAAAGGGAGACTCCTTCAACCCTAGGAACACAGTTCCCACAGTTAAACATAATAGTGGGAGCATCATGCTGTGGGGCTGTTTTGCAGCCTCAGGCACAGGGAGCCTTGTTCTGGTACATGGCATCATGAAAAAAGTTTTGTTGACATTTTGAGAGAGAATATTAGAAATCTGCTTGCAGTCTGGGCTTAGGTCGTTGCTGTGTCTTCCAACAAGATAAAAACCCAAAGCGTACAACAAAATTAGTTCAACAGTTCAAGGATACCAAAATCAAGATCCCAGACATTAATCCTATTGAGAATCTGTGGCGGGTGCTCAAAGTGAATGTCCATGCTCGGAAACTATGCAATTTGGACCAGCTAAAACAGTTTGCAATGGAAGAATGGGCCAAAATCCCTCAGGAGACCTGTGCTAAGCTAGTAAAGAACTACTCTAAGAGATTGTTGTCAGTTATGGCTCAGAAAGGGTACACTATTGACTGTTAATGGCCAGGGGGCTAATAATTTTGAAGGTCTCATTTCTGCCCTTTCTTGTTTCAACTTGGTATATCAATAAAATTTCCTAATTAAACTTAGTGAGCATTGTTTTTTATAGTGTATTTGTTTCCAAAATAACAAACACTTGTCGTTAATAAGGGGGGCTAATAATTTTGGCCTTAACTGTATGTTCTGAGCATTGAGTTCAATCCCTTTTTTAAGCTGCCAGCATGAGACTGGCTTTTGCATTTCACTTCTCTAACTCTCTTAAATGGCTCTCTTCCTGTCACAGACACAAAGACTGCATCCTATAGTACCACTCTAAATAACATAGAAGCTTGTGGAGTTGGGAAGCATCTAAAGAAAAAAATTATTTACATGCATACATTACACACCCTCCACCTGTCCATTCTGACCACTCTACTGGGTGAGTGTGGTAGATAATGACATCCTCTCTAGCTTATAAAGATAAATAAAGGTTCGGCCAGATAGGTTTTGTTTTGCTGTAGTGCTGTACCTTTTGGTTATGTTATTTGTTAATCAGGGAGTGTTAAGCACCTTTTGGGACAAACCATGGGGAAACATTCAATGATCAGGCTGAATCCACCAAACATGCCCTGTCCAGTTATCAGAAGTAAACCAACACCTTCAAACTCTTTACCACTGCTTAAAAAATGTGAGTAAAGCAAGCTATAGGACTGGAAATGTAAAAAGTCATTAATTGATGGCAGACATATAAAGGAGGCTTCAGAGTATTCAGAGACACATCAAAAATGTATGAAAATGTCAGCTCAGCAAAGGAAAGCAGGCCTAGGGATCACACTGACTGGCAGGCATCTGTTTATTTGTGGCACACATGGGTTTGCATATGTAGCTGTTTATCCGTATATTTTTTATTCTTAAATGATTTCATGAGGATGGCAGCATTTGCTTTCAATGCAATACTTTTTAAAGCAGTTACTAAAAGCCGTATAGTGAAAGGGGGTATATTTTCGTTATTAGTTAAGTAAATTTAGGAGAAGAACTAGTTTGTTGTAGATGAGATGGTACTTAACACAGAACAACAAAGAACTATAAGGGTACATAAAACAAGAAAGGTTCCTGTACTTGCCAAAGGTGCTGATGTTAAGCATTATTTCGACTCACCCTCTAGGCCCAGGTTACAGTCTCATCTGACCAGGCCATCACTTCAGACACGCAGTCATTCCACTGCATATGAAAAGTGGCATGAGCAATTTGCTTCCCAATCTGTCATGTGTGTATTGACTTTATAAGCTGCAGGAGGAAGGCCTCAGGGTTCCGGGTCCAGCCACAGCTCCTGCGTCTCCATGCAGGCATAAGGCCCACACAACATCACTCTCTGTCCTCCTCCAGCTGATAGACGTGACAATTCTGAGCTAAATATCCCTCTGAGAGGATCAACATTGGATTGTTTTCCCATCAGCTGGCTTTGAATTGAGCCACTTCAAAGGGTAGCCCATCTTTCTGCAGCTCTGATTCATTTCTTGCAATCTCTTAGTCAACCTAATCCAATTGGAAAGCTCACTATTCTAATGTACTTGAGCAACAAATCTAGCTTGCTAAGGCTTAGGTGTCAAGCCATATAAAATGGTTATACTGGGTATACTGTGCAAGTAAACAAAGCTGTTTAAAAGTGAGGTGTATGAAAGTTATTAGAAGTGAGTGTATCAGAATTTTTTTTTTAATTTTAGGAAAATCCCAGCTTTGGTTTACTCTGTGGGAACATTTCATGTTACATTAACAGATGTTTGTTATATTATGATTATATGGATTTTTTGCTCCTCCCATAAAGCAACCAGTTGGTAGGTATTAGGATTTTACAGAAACTGTGTGAAATGACAGGACAGAACACATTGTGCATCTGCATGAGTGATCTCAACTCAACAAGGCTAATTTAACGACCCTGCCCTGTTTCACGTGTTTCATGTTTTTGTTTTCGTTTTAGCCACGTGTCTTGCCCTCGTGTTCTAGTTGCCCCGCCTCCCAGCTGCGTCTCGTCACGTCTCCAGGTGTCGTCAATTTCATGTTAATATTTAAGCGTAAGTTTTGCGTGCACGTTTGTCGGTCTTTGTAAGTCAACCCTCATGGCTCTTAGTGCTTGGCGTGGTCACAGATTCATGACATGTAGCCTTCGGGTTGTGTTCGTGTCCCGTTTATGTTCCTCGTGTTTTGCTTTCAGTTCGTGTTTTGTAGTGTTGGTCGTTTTTGTTTAATAAATCTTTTTTTAGTCGTACACCTCGCTCTGCACTTGCTTCCAGCTTCAAACACCCCACTATCCTGACAGCTAACAGTTCATTAGCAGACAAGAGCTGAACATTTTTTTTCTATATTCACTAATGCCCACTGACTCAACTCTCTAGCATACTTATCTTAAATGTCTGCCTTAATCCTGATTTGGAGAAACACCATAATTACTTGGAACTGCAGCAGGCCAGGGACAATTTTGCTTACTTTTAAGGAGCTGAAAAGCTTGCTGAAAAACTGTATGTAAATGTATTTATCTTTTATGAAAAATAATGTTTTATGGTCTAATCAGTAGGCAACTTGTAGGGTGTGAGGGCAGATGCCATCTTCCTTGTTTGCAAAATGACAGAAACTTTGTTAACTTGCATCTCTCCAATATACTCTATGAAGTTGTGTTAGTGTACATTGGGCCATAAACTGTTAAAGAAAGTTGCTTTCTTGTATATATTCTTGAGGTAACACTTTTGGAGACATCACTAAACTTTTTGCTTTTGTGCCAACTTAATGAAAAAGAATGGTTGTTTTTAAATCAGTCTCACTTTTCATTAGACTCTAGAATTAGAATCTATTTGAACGTTATCTATTTCCCCTTATAAGTTACATAGCAGCTGTGTGACCCCAATAAGATACACAGTGGTGCCCAGCTAATGTTAAACATCACCAGAGTCAAATTAACCTCATAACTCACCATGATTGAGGCACCAGAACTCCCCTTTAATATTCAGCCAATAGATCAGACATTTCAGTAGGTGGATGTAATGTGCTTTTCCATTAATGAGACTAAGAAGAGCAGATGTCAGAAAAGCATTTTAGCCAGGGTGTGTAATTTATGAAAGATCACATTTCCAACTGCAAACAGTAACATGAACTAAATTAAACATTTGAACAGGACTTATGATGATAGCTTTGCTTCTTCCTCCTTACACTTAAAGGGCCCATTTTATGGAAATCTTTCCTTGCTTTTTGTAAATAGAACTTTGATTAAATTTGTAAAAACTGTTAATCATTTACTCCTCACCCCATATAGTTTTTGCTTTGATTTCATTATTTTGTGATGTCAAAAAAACAGCACATTTAAATAGATCCACCTGTTTAACCTGTTAAGCCAAGGTAAGTTATGAGGGTAACTTATCTCTGCTGCTTATGTTTCAAATCAGACAGAATCTACCCTTTGATAGGAGTGTGAAGAGAGAGCTTTTAGCCCCATCCATTGACATTGAAGTTAATAACGCGGCTGATTGTTTCAATGACTTTTGTCTTCTGCACATCCACTGAGGAAACACAAACTTAGGTCTAACCTTTAACAGATAAATAAGTAAGTGGAGAAGAGGAGCTGGCAGTGCAGGAGGTTGACTCAAGGGTCTAGATGGTTCTGCAGCAACAGCTGTGTGGTCATCAACACTGTAATTACCAACCACAGTCTGAGGATTTAGTGGTTATGGAGTGTGAGCTGTACTGCATCCCTCCTTGGAAGCTGTCCACCACATGAAGCCTGAAGACTGAACATTGGTCACGGCAGTGATGAAATCCGACATAGCCGTGTGGTGACGCAAAGACTTATTCAGGCTTATTCTGTTTTAATCTCGCCCCTTCATGGAGGCTTATACAGTTCAATGTTGAAAGGTGGATTCAGTGTAGTGAAGAAGAGTAGGTGATGAGGAGAAAAGCACACTTTCTCTAGCTTTTCTTAAAACAGTAATGGACTGGGGTTTGGAGATTTTTCTGCATTGATTGACTGACATTAGGCTGAATTGGGAATCAGTTTCTTTTATCTGATTTTTTGTGTCTTATGAAGCTTAGCTGGCCATATGCATCCACACAAGGACTTCCATAAAAGTTGTTTAGGAAACCCAAACCCGATGCTAACTTAAAAACTTACATCAAAATGAAGCTCTCACTGCAGGTCTGCCATAGTTATGTCAGACACTTGTGCATCTCTGAAAAAGTCATTAGAAAAAATGTCTGTTGAGTGCTTGAGTTTTTGTTCCATAATGTGTGAAATGACATGCACATTAGACTGCCAATCATAACAAATAAGATTTTAGGGCATACATCCCTCTGTCTCTGCTACTGAATATGCCATGAAATATACAGGAAAATATTTAAACTGGAAAGGGTGCTATACATTAAAAGGAGGAAAAATGTTAGGGTTGACATGTCTGCAGTGATGCATGGCACTACTTTGCCATCTGGATATTTATAAAGGTTGGCATAGTCATGCCCATGGGTTTGTATAGTGAAATGACATATTTTGCCATTGTGAACTTTCTGTGTCTTTTATTTCTGACACAGTCAGTGTGTTCAAAATGGATGAGAATTGTCATGCAGCTTCCTGGCTTTGATCTTGCACTCCATGGGGTTCATGGTGTGTGTAAAGCACACAGACCTGTAGTTGTGGCTCTTAGTAAAGCCTGGTGCTGGATCTGGAGAGGCAATTAACCTTCCTTCTGGTACAGTAAATATCACTGTTTATCACTGATAATGTAATGACTAACTATGTTTTATCTTGTTCAGTATATTCAGTATAATGTGATATGCAAGGGTCTTTGGAAAAATAACGTGCCCTTTGCTCTCAAAAGGTGTTTTAATGGTAAGTAAACCAAAAATAAGAATAAATACATTAGAATAAACACAAATAATGTTAGAACACATACAAATTAACAATACACTGTAATTTGATATGTGTGAGTGTGTAAACTTGCTCATTTTCAGAGCTTTTCTTTAGGAAGCCCAATATTTAGCATCCAGTTCCTATCCAGTACCTCCTTCAGCTAATCAATCCTTTATTGAATTAAGTCAGGTGCTGCTGATGCAGTTTGGTTGGAGTGTACTAAGTAGATTGTGTGTGTGTGTGTGTGTGTGTGTGTGTGTGTGTGTTCATGGAGCAGGACACATCTAATCCTTCTCTCCACCATCATCTCTCTGCCTATTAGGAGCATCTGCTCGCTCCTTAGACTGGCAGCCTTTAGGCAGATTACAGAGAGATGAAAGGAAAATCTAGCAATGGAAAGACACTATTTAATATTCAAGCTTCTTCAATCTGTAATTCTGTCACTTTGACAATTTTTTAAAAAGCCACACACAACACAGATGACCTAGAAATGTGAAATTAAGTAAGTTTAGTGTAGTGTGCACAACAAACACTGTTCACAGTGTCATTGCCCAATACAAACTGTCCAAATATGTCAATTAAGCATCAAAAGCAACACCGTTTTCACAATTTCACCAAAATCAGCCGAAAGCAGCTTAGCCCCACCCATTCATGCTGAAGTTACAAGCTGGGTTTCAGCCTGGGCTGCTTTTTGAGTGAGACGCAAAATAAGACAGACTGGCAAAACAGAAGTTATTCATATATATAGGTCTTAAAGACACAGTTACAAAAACAGCCCGTTTAGTCTAATGGATATAGGAAGGGTTGATAATGGGAAGCCAAAGGGAAACTGAATAATTAAGTTTTTGTTATATAAACCCAAAAACCTCAGGGAAAAAAATATATAAAAACAAATGTAGAATATGAGCTTCTAATGTCAAAACAAAAGCATTTTTACATTTTAATTGCTAACGAGCATCTTTCAGTATAAAGTTCTCATTTTCAAACCTCTTCATACACCTCCCTGTAGAATGACACAGCTTGGCACAGCAATTTATTTTATGCATGGTGATTGGTGATGGGGCTGCTCATGTAAGCGCTACCCAAGTGTTGAACTGCTCAGTTTACACAGAAAGAGGATCACAAAACAGACTTTGTACATGTTTGTTACATGCCCACAAGAGTGAGATTAACCTACTTAGAAAGAAAACATGGATTGCCTGGAGCTTTTAAATGTGAAGTCAAAGACTCAATGCAATAGGGGAACATCACAATTAAATTTGATTCTTTTCATTTCATTAATACAATGTTTCATTTATTTATTTATTTATTTAAAGGAGTATTCTTAAACGCTGCTTTTACTGTTGTTTATGAAGATAACATAGCTGGTTTAGGCTGTCATTCACGAGTTTGTTGATGCATTATGCAAACATAATGTCATGTTTTCTTGAAAGTGCAGCTTGAAGTTTGTGTAAAGAGTGCCATGGAAGTATTCATATTAAAAACGTGTAAAAAAGGATTATGACGCACTTGACTCATAAGCAAAATATATCTTTCAAAAGAAATACTACAATGTATTCACACACCATCAGAATTGGAAGGTGAATGCTTAAAACACTACAAAAGCAAAGAAGTATGCTAAGCAGCAGATTGCTCATGCTTCAATGCAGGAAGGAACGTTTCCGCAGGTCTTTTCTACCAACAGCCATAAGACTGTACAACACTGCACACTAATATTATTCATACACATCCATGCTTCATGCACTGGAACTGTAGTCACTTCGCTCCATCTGCACTATCCCTGCACTTTATTATTCACTGTGTTATTTACTTAGTTGTGCTGTTTGACTTGCACAGTTGCACATTAATGTATGTCCTAATAACTGACTTAGGTTCCAATTACTGACCATCTTGCACTTTAAGGAATTGCTACAGGTGTATATTAAACATGCATGTTCATATGTATATGTATATATTTACATTACATTTACATTTATTCAGTTGGCTGATTTATCCAAAGCGACTTCCAAGACATAGGAAACAATCAAGCGTTCGCATTGCATAGAGTAACACTGAGGTGGTGCTACAAGAAGACCAACGCATTTCTCGTAGTTGTAAAATAAATAACAAACGCAACTGCTATAATACATACATATGCCAAGCGCTTACACTAACTACAGAGAACTGCTACAACAATGGATACATGTGCCAGGTGCTTACAAAAACGACAACAATGCAGTATATGTGTGTATGTGTATTTATAACCTAGTTTTGTTTCTTTGAGCTTTATATATATATATATATTTTTTTTATTTCACTTGATACTTTATGTGTATTCTGTGTCTTTTTGTTTGTAAGCTGCTGGGACATACTAATTTAAGGGATAAATAAAGTCTTATTCTAAAGCTAAAAATCTGTATAACCATTATAAAGGCCATTATGAGGCAATTTAAACAATGGTGTCAAGAGAGTATCACACATTAATCAACTCCTGAGTGTCAGTAATTGTTATTATTGAGAAATAATCTTAGGAGTTCATTTAGCTTACTTTTTTAGTGTGTGCATCTGTGCATGTGCCAAAAATGAACAATACCTGATAGACCTATTGCCTCTTAAGTCAGCAAAATTCCACCCTCCTTGGCTGATTCATATGCAGCAGCCAAAATGTGCAAAAAGTCAATTCTTTTTGGATAATTAATTATAATTATGTCATACATTAGTTATATAATTTTGGTAAAATGTTTCAAGATATATACAAAACACTCTTAGTGGAATGCATAACATAATTTTTTCTACAGGACAAATCTATTAGGAGTTAAAACACTTTTTATATTCTCTGTTTGTAGATAATGTTTAAGCCACATGCTGTGAACAAATAAAATATTACTGCCATTCAGTCACACAATAAAACCAGGGTGTTTTTAATCAAAGTCCAATTAAAATCTGTTCAATTAACTATGCAGTTTATAGTGTGTGTGTGTGTGTGTATGTGTGTGTGTGTATGTGTGTGTGTGTGTGTGTCTGTGTGTGTGTAAGCTAATCCATAATAAATAATAACTGTGAGTTGCGGATGGAAGCAAAATGGTTCAAAAGAGCTCCACCTCAACCAGTAAAATCAACCAGTAATGATAATTATATATATATAGTGGAGGAAATAATTATTTGACCCCTCGCTGATGTTGTATGTTTGTCCAATGAAAAAGAAATGAAAAGTCTCAGAACAGTATCATTTTAATGGTAGGTTTATTTAACAGTGACAGATAGCACATCAAAAGG
>JBBPDA010086925.1:0-11993 GCA_037974385.1 Arnoldichthys spilopterus
AGACCTTTCTCTCTCTCTCTCTCTCTCTCTCTCTCTCTCTCTCTCTCTCTCTTTCTCTCTCTCTCTCTCTCGCTCTCTCTTTTTCTTTTCTTCTTTACCCCTGCTATTTCTCTTTTGTTTCTCCCTCACTCCCTCAACCCCCCATACTATATTCGGTTGTCCAGGCGACAGCTTTTCGTTCAGTGAGAAAGAGCGGCTTCTGTCGCTCCTTCTCTCTCTCTCTCCCTTTCTCTCTCTCTCTATATCTCTCTGCTTCTCTGGCTCACTCGCCGTCTCCCTCGCTGCTTTGTTCAAGCTCCCAATCCAGGCGCGCTCACTGCAGCGGAGGGGGAGTGGACAGGAGATGCTAATGTACCACTGGAGGAGACTGGGGGGGTTTCGCTGACTGCAGTAAGGGTCACTCAGCTCCCAAACAGCCTCACCTATACAGCTTGGCATCTGAACGCAAAGTTCTGATCCAATGCCAGGCATTGACCACAAAATACCAGAGGATTCCCCCTTATAAAATGATGGTTTAGTCGAGAGAGAGAGAAAGAGAGAGAGAGAGAGAGAGAGAGAGAGAGAGAGAGGATAGGAAAGGGTGAGAAAGAGAGTGTAAGAATGAGAGGAAAGGAAGAGGGGGAGACAGAGATAGAGAGAAAGAGAGAGAGAATGATGAGGAGAAAGTAAGAGGGGTCAGAGAGAAAAAGAAAAAAGAGTGAAAGACAGAATGAGAGAGGAAGAAGCAAGAGAAAGTGAGAAGGAGAGAGAGAGTGAAAGGGATAGAGAAATGGATAAAAAGGAAGATGAGGAGAGAGTGGGGGGAAAGGGGAGCAAGAGGGAAGGAGGTGAGGAAGAGAAAGTAAGAACGAGAAGAAAGCGAGTGAGAGAATGAACGGAAGAGAAAGAGAGAAGAAGAAACAAGAAAAAACGTGAGAGGGAGATAGTAAGAGAGAAAAGAGAAACTGGGAATAGGGGAGAGAAGAAAGAGAGAGAAACAAAAGGGGGAGAAAGAGAGGGAAAAAGAGACTGTGTGTGAGAAAGAAAAGATATAGGAAGATGGGGAGGCAAAACAAAGTGCAAGAAAGAGTGAAAGAGAAAGAAAGGAAGGAAGAAATAAGAGAAAGTGGAATGAAGAGAGAAAATGTTCGAAAGGGAGATGAGGAGAGAGAGAAAAAATTGATAAAAGAAAGAGAGGGGGCAGAGAGAAAAAGAGAGTGAGAGCGAGACTGGGAGAGAGAGAGAGAGAGAGAGAGAGAGAGAGAGAGAGAGAGAGAGAGAGAGAGAGAGAGAGTAGCTGACCGGTCATTGAGTGATAAAAGGCATCTTCATACATTAATAGGAGTTTTGCTGGTCCCAGACATACGCTGGACATACACTGGACACTGAGCAGGATTTGACTACAGTACTCTCAGATTAGCCTGCACTCAACAGAACTGGCCCTCCATCCTTTCAGCAACACTCACAACTCCATTAGCCTGCAACTAGCACAGCTATTATTTTCCTTTTTGGAAGATATAGTCACACACACACACACACACACACACACACACACACACACACACAATCTATCATGATGCTAAATGGCAGTATCTCGGAGAAGGCTGACATTTAGATCCCTGCTGGCTTTTTCAATTAAAGAGACTGACATTGGGGGGGAGAGGGTTCAGAAACAGCAAGGCACACACACATACACCATGCGTACATACATATACACAAACGCACACACACACACACCAAGCCGCTACAAAAGTACCCAACAGACTTAAGCCCCCATAATAGCCTGATAACTTACATTTAACCTTGGCATTAAGTGACTAATGGCTTTTTCAGGCTTACGTTGCTAAAGCTCTATGAATATAACTGTTTATGTGGGAGAGCCTATGATCTGGTATTATAGCTTGAGGGTAGACTCCAAGATTCCATATTTAGAAAATAGCTGCAGTGAACGTTTTCAGTGTATTTCAGTGTATAATATGCAAGTTACGGTTTGGTGGGTGACACTAGTGTTGGGCAACATCAACTTACATTTAGATCACAATATTTTCTGCAAAGTGGACAGTAAGTATGATATACGGCTTTATGATATGATGTAATTCTATTTAACAATCAACTGTCGCCTTTGTCGATCTTTGTAAAGATAAATTCAAAAAGTAAAAATGTACTAATATTTCAAGAAGTGATGAGGATGAAATGGCCCTTGTGAAAAAGTGGGGGGCGGGGGGGGGGGGGGTTTGAGGGGCAAATGGCCCTTGACAAAAAGTGGGGGGGGATCAAACGGCCCTCAACAAAAAGTGATGGGGACCAAATGGCCCTCAACAAAAAGTGGTGAGGATGAAATGGCCCTCGATAAAAAGTGGTGGGGACCAAATGGCCCTTGACAAAAAGTGGAGGGGTTGAAATGGCCCTTGACACAAAGTGGTGGGGATGAAATAGGGACAAAATGGTCCGTTGCAGGTTTAAGTCCTGGCCTGGGCACTACTGAGGTACCCTTGAGCAAGGTACCGTCCCACTAAACTTCTCCTGAGGTGCTGTTGATTGCTGCCCACTGCAACTTTGGGGGTATGGCTGCTGAGGTTTGTACTGTACTGTCCATGTTATGTCACAGTGTTACACCAGTATTGCCCTTTATTCACTGGTGCAGTAGCGCCTTGATAGGTGAACACACTCCCAACGTTTTAGTGACCCTGGTAAGTGTAGATCATCTACCCAAGCTTCATACCATGTTTACAATAAGCGAATGAGAGTTTGACTATGGATGCCATCATCTCTAATGTCGCCCTAAGGCCCTGTCTATGTGGACGTCTGAACGAAGTGTTTTTTCTGTGATGTCAGATGAGTGTAGATCAAACGCCGACCATTTTTCTGCTCGTTGGAGTCAATTTGTCCTTCCACATGCGTTTTCAGGACTCAGGATCGGTCTAATGTGTGTTCGAGCAGCATGAAAAAATGTTACCCGCAGCTTTTTCTTGGGGTCAATTTCTTTCTAAATCTTGATGAGCGTCTTTATTGTGTTTACATGACATTAATATAATGTTCTGGGGGACCAGAAATGTCCCATGATGTCAGTGGGTGAACCCAGTAGCAATTCTCTGCGTATGCTGCATATCAGGAGGATTTTTAACACAAGAAGGACAAAGTTCAGGTCGAATAAAGACACTGATCCATATTTCACCGTCCAGTAAAGGATGATGTACAAATCACACAGGTTAAACACACTCTGGACTGTCTGATTACTGCCCCCCACAGGTAAACACACAGAATTACAGTCTGGGCTGCAGGTTGGAGATGAACACATGCAAACGAACGCGAATGAAACATCATATTGAAGTCAATCAAGCACCACTGCAAAACGCAGAGGATCTCAGAGCACATTAATTTATCCAAGACCTGAATGTCCATGTGGACTGGGCCTGAGGCACAGCTTGAACAGAACAGTACTGGATTTGTTCACAAGCCCTCATTTGCTTGCAGTTCCTACCAGACGTCTACAGTGTAATAACAGGACATAGCTCTAGGGGAGCCGGGCTGAGAGAAAGACGGGATGGAACATGGCTAAATCTCATTTCCCACAAGAGACTAGATATGAAAATGACTCTTCCACTAGAAGAGTGTTTTCCATCATTGCAAAAAAGTAGGACTTCAGATGGAGGTAAACTGAGTGCCATTTGATTTGGTAGTTTTGCAGTGTTATGTCTGAAAACGCATCATTGACGGCAGTCAAACTTTTTTCCGAACTGAAAATGAGAAGCCTGCAAATCTCTTTACAAAAAACCCCACTCATAGCACTGATCACACTGCAGCAGTCACTTGTCCTGAAATAGCAGTTCATCTTCACAACCATCCAGTTCGGCACTTCTGTCTACCGCGGCCATCCCTGTGGATTATATTAGAAGGAATTGCCAATTACTCATTACTGATTCATCGAGGGCATGGCTGGCCTGAACAGCCCTTTACAGGCTTAGAAAACCCGGTGGTCCTAAATATTCGTTCAAAAGAACACCAGTCTTGTCAGGCCTCTGTTTCTGTTTTGGCTGATGTCTCTCATTTTGTAGCCTTCTTTTCCTGTTGTGTTTTTTCTATATTTTTCCACATTTTTTCCCTTAACACTTGTACACCATGTGGACTTGCTGTCAACAATCAACCAGCCTTTTACTCCCATCCCCTCACTGACAGTTGAGAACTGGAGGGTGCCCAAAAACCTCCTAGTCAACAGATGAACCCCACACACCCCAGTGGCTTTAACTCCTCCCCCACTGACAATTGAAACACTAGGAGGAGCTGGAAACCCAAGGGTTTATGACCATATGGCTCATACCACAGCTGATTTCAGGTGTGTCAGAACCATGTAACTCACCAGATAAATATGTCTATACTTCTATATTTGAAGGGATTCATCAAACTTTCAAGTGCTCCATGTGGATGCTCCTCAATGGCCACATTAAATGCAGTATAGGTGGACGGGGATGTGATGTATATTGACTGATGAGTAAGCATCAGTGCAGACACAATAATATTTCCAGATCTGCTTGGGGCTGTAGCCTTGGACACTCAGGCGTTAGGATGCCCCAGAGGTTCAAATCGATGTGGAAGTACTTTTGGCCTTTTCAATACTTCATTTGACTGTCTATGAAACATGATAATGATGTGTTTCTTGATATGAGTCTATGCAATATCCCATAAATTACATTTAATTCACATTCACGTTAGCTTTTATTTGCTATTTCGCCCTTGGTCCTTAGAATATTTGTGCAGGAACTTGGATAAATGAATAGCAAGGTGAGAAAAAAAATTCTAATGATCTAGTCATTCATTCATTATCCAAACTGCTTATCTAATTCAGGTTGCAGGGAAGCTGGAGCTGATCACAGTTGACTATGGGCCAAAGGCAGGGTTGACCTAGGACAGGAGGCCAACCCATCGCAGAGCAACACCGTGACAGACAACCATTCACACACACATGCAAACTCATACCTACGGGCAATATAGAGCTTTCATTCAACCTATCGCAGCCTTTAAAGAGTGGGAGGAAACCGGACCACCCAGAGGAAACCCACGCGAACATGGGGAAAGCTTGCAAACTCACAGAACGTTACCCGAGGTCAGCGCGGGGATCAAACCCAGGTCCTTCTTGCTGTGAGGTGACACTCTCAGTGCCAGCCTCAAATGATTTAGGCAGGGTAAACTTTAATTGATCGAATGTAACCCATGTAGCCATGACAGCCCTGCAGTCTACACTGTGTCTCTTCATAACAAACACATTGACTTATATTAACTGAAGGCTTTCCTCATGGATGAAATTATTTCACTAAATAACTCACAAAAAGTAAAAAGAGAAAGCGACAGTGAGAGCGAGAGTATGAAAGAGACAGAGACAGAGTGAGCGAGCGCGAGTGAGTTAGAGTTGACTGAACTGGGACATTGGGGAGACTCCATAGATAAAAGGGTTCAGCACTTTAAAGGAAAGATGTCGAATGAGGAGGAGGGTGAAAAAGAGAACTGCCGAAGTTTTCAACGCACACTTTCATAGAAACTGTCGCTCTCAGATTTTTCCACGCTCCGGTAAGTAACCATCATCTCCTATAATCAAGGCACGGCTCCGCTGGGGGAATTCTAAATCTGATATATTGTTATAATTTGGCTTCAGAATGCTGGAAACAGGCTCGATCAAACGACAGTGAAATTGCCTTGCAAAGCTGGGAGAAATGTCACCAATCAATGTTCATCCAGAGGCTGGGAGTCATCCGCGTGCTGACAGATGTCTGAGAATGCCAGAAAAAGGGATATTAGCCGGAGGCGGCAGGTGGACAGAGAAAGGGAGCTTGATGTTCGGTTGAAGTGCTGTTCATGCACTTTCCTTAGTTATCAGTAAACCCATTTGTGAGACACTTTAAACAATTACACTGATAAAAAATGCGCTATGAAGCAGTTAACATGAAAATGATATGTTACATGATGTTGTTACATCATGTGCTCCAAAAGGCTTGTGAACTACAACTGTATATGTTTCAAATAATCTGTGGGAAACTTTAGGAGTACGTGAACTCTCAAATTTCACAACAATTCAGTCTGATTTAATTATTTCTATGATTCAGATGAAATTAACAAAAATATACCGCATAGCACATGCAGAGGCACTTTTTTTACTAAGAGTGTAAATCAAATCAGTTATTTTAGACAATGATGTAATCATGTACCATACCGTAAATCCTGCAGTGATGCAATTTGGTTCATTCTGTTGGATACTGGGGTCTGCAGTCTGTATAAATATGCTGAAATTTCACAAAATCTGCTACATTTCCATCAACTCACACATGCAAACACATTATAATGTGAACATTTTATTATTAAAGGTCAAAAGCAGCAGTGTTGTCATAAGCAGCTTCTCAGTACAAAACCCTGATCACAGTAAAATGAATTAAAATGAATTGTGAACACACCTACATTTTTATGTCACATCGATGCATTGGATTATCAACAATTGGGTTTGATGCTTTGGTACAGACTGATTGATTGCTACACCTCTACTATTTATCCTGTAGTGAAGCACTATGTTCTAGATATCACCATCACTGTCTAACATTCCAGTATCAATGCATATTAATCAACAGGTGCTTTCAGACCGGAGGAACTTTTTCATAGTGTGTAGAAGTCTTAGAGGAAGTTCCCCCACACTTCAAGAGCTAAGAACACCATATTGAGGAAGCTTTTTAACTCCTGCTTCAGGGAGGATACTCTCTGCAAAACAGGAACCATAAATAAAGTAAGTTGTGGAATTTGGGTAAAGTTCTATATTAGACTTTCTGGGTGGTCACACCTTGTTTTTCATATACTGATGCATTCTATACATTTTGATGTATTCTGTGCATTTGTGAGTAACTGTAAGTTACTTTCTGCTGTGACATTAAAACTCTTCTGTGTGTCTGTCTGGCCAACCTGGCCTTCACGAGGCCCAGGGTGTCCCAAAAACATAGATAAGGGGCCTGTTTATGCACTGCTTCTACAGACCGAGAGGCAGACAGAACACACAGGGGGAGTGATCAACATCTTTTTCCTCTGCTTTTTCGTCTCAATAAAACTTGCATGCAAAAGTATCAACGCCTCATCATTTGACTCCAAAAAGAACCTGAGATTTGATCAGGACAATTCTATCAAAGTGAATGGTGACTGGACCAGATGAAAGCGTACAAGTATACCAGCCACCATTTTTAAGCAGTGAGAAACAATATCTTGTAAACAAAGGCCCTTACTGTTAAAAAATAGGGAAAAAATTGACCAATTTTTGGACCAAAATTGATCCAGTCTTCTCGTATGCAGTCGCTATACCAACTGTTGGCCAGCTTGTCTAACTTGAGTGTTCATATTGGTGGTACAAATGTAAACAGAGAGAACACTGAAGGTGTGGAGTTCTCAGTAGAGGATCCTAGTGGGTCGTTCCTCTCAAAGAATCCTTAGTAATGTTTGGTCCAAAAGCCCCTAATAATGAATCATCCTTAAATACAGTTTAAGCAATTTTGGTGCAGGTGAATGTGTCTTGTGTGACACTGTGCAAGTGAACTAATCTTTTGCATTTTCAGACGATTTGTAGGAAGCTGAACATTTTTGCATTATTGTAGACTGATCAATGGAGCTGCAGATCAGGGGCTTCACTAGAGACTGGCTGGTGGGCTCAACCTTACCTAGGGGAGTACTGGGGTTTATCACTATAGGGCTGGCTGACAATCAAATTTTTGTTGACCCGTGGTTGCTACAGTCTAATTTGGCGATGTGGTGATGATATGGCTGCATAAGTAAGAATTTGTGCTAAAAGTGCACATTTTATTTAGGGGGGCTGAACAGTGTTAGAGCCATAGCCCCCTTAAATAGTCCTGACTGTACCCCCGCTGCAGATTAACCAAAAATAAGAAGCCTACAAAGTTTTTAAATATTAATTAGTGTGAATATTGTATAAAATCCTGCTGTTATTTTAAGTCTAGCAATTGTGGGACAGTTTTGGAGCTCTTTTGCCACTCAATTGATACAACCTCCTGTACAGCCAGCTGCCTTGATTAAATCTCACAATTACAAAAAAAATTCTGCCAAAATTAATCATAATAAGAAGTAAAAACATTCACATTTTACCAGATGGAGTGTGTGACCTAGACCCCTGAAGGGCCACAGTCTTGCATACTGAGTGTTTTCCTTAGCTTGATATACCTGTTTCAGTTCAGCAGCCAACAATCAAAACCTTTATGAGGTGAACAGAGTGTTAGAGAAGGGAAAACAATAAACTGCTCAGACGTCTGGCCCCGTTTGACATGCAGCCACTGCTTTAATTTGATTTGCCCAGAACAGCCTCTCGTGTAATTGTGTTCTGGCAGTCAGGATCAGAAGCATTTTATTCACTGTCTACGTGAAGTTTATGTGGAGTAGAAGCAGAATCTATGAGAGGAGAATGTGCCCAAAATCTCAGTATAGAAGAGAACATTTTAAAGAAAAAGTGCACTTCAAAAGTTCACTGACTCTACTAGCAAGAAAGCCAACCAGACATATGACCACTGCAGACGATAAGAGAATGAGAACGACATGAAATGTGATGGACTATCAAAAAATGTGGTAGTGATACAGCATCAAATTTTGTGAAGATTGAATTTTTATGTCACAAGATATTGACCAGTGTAGTATCAGATATATAGGGATATAGCAGCTATTTGGGCTAAAAGTGCACATTATATTTAAGGGGGCTAACCAATGCACTGGGCAATGGTGGCCTAGTGGTTAGGACGTTGCCCTTGTGGACAGAAGGTTGCAGGTTCAAGTCCCAGCCCGGGCACTACTAAGGTACCCTTGAGCAAGGTACCGTCCCACTACACTGTTCCCTGGGAGCTGTTGATCGCGTGTGATGGGTTAAATGCAGAGGTCACATTTTGTTGTAGGGCTTGAGTGTGTTCACAATGACAAATTTTCACTTTACTAAAGCTCACTTTCATAGGCAAAGTTATTGGGCTGTACAACAAAATTGAAAGAGGTAAACAAAAGAACATTAAAACATAAAATAAAAGAAACATATTAACAAAGAACAAGCAAAAGCCTGATTTAGCAAAAAACTTTTTAACTGTTTCTTAAAAGAATGAATTAATAATTTAATTTATTAATAATTGTAGGGGGAGATTATTTCAAAACTTTGGAGCCACAGACTTGTCTTTAATCTTCTATGGGGAACCACTAACACATTTTTGCCTAAAACAATGGAGGATTAGGAGAATGTTTAACCCTTCAGTTTTCTGGTCAGTTATTTGGTTGAGCTCATTTTCAGTCCCAATAGCTTATTAAAGTATGCACAGAACAACCGGACTGTTCCATCTCTACCACTTGGTTTGGATGTTTAGATCGGTTATAGTGAAAAACACTGCATTTCACTGCGTTTTTAATCAGTAGATCTTTTCCTTGAGCTTCCTCACCAGAGGTTAGACAAACACATGCTAGTTGCTAGTTCTCAAACACACATTTGAGAAAGTTTGAAGAATTGTATTTGGTTTTTTACTAATTTCTTTATGTATTAAGAGTTTTATTGACTGTTTGATATTTACATATAAAAACGTGGTGTTGCTGAACAAGACATTAAGCATTATTTTTATTATTACCCCAAATTAATATAAAATGTAAAGAAAATAGTTTTCATTGCTTTTTTCCTGGTGTAGCCATTAAATGATTAAGAAGAAGATTACATATGTATCCTGGAGCTACAGGAATCTTAAAATTCACAGGAGCCAGTGTAAGGAATATACAATTGGAGTAATATGAGCTTGATAACTAGAACGCGTTAGCAACCTGGCTGCATTTTGTATAGCTTGTAAGTGTGACAAAGGTGATTTATCTAAGCCATTAAACAAAGCATTACAATAATGTAAATGAAATTAAACAAAACAACAATATTTTCCAGTTCAGCTGATGAAACAATAGGCTGCAATGTTCTTTAAATAAAAGATACAAATTGATTTAACGTGTGAGCCCAACCCCAAAGTGGAACCAAATATACTGTAACTCCCAGATTACAAACACTGCATCTGGCAGCTGTACAAAAGGAGACATTTGTTTGGCAAATTTTTGGGTATATTTCAGGAGAAGCTACAATCAAAGATTAAGAAAGTATTGAGGAAGTAGTTTAAATTGAGAGCAAAGTTTATTTTAAGAAAACAGAATAGTCAAATCAGGGCTTGCTTAAATTTAATTGGCTACTTTGATGATTTTCAGTCATGGGCAAGCACATACATTTATAATGCATTAGTATCATTATCATGATTTTTTTTTGGCCGTAATTATCGTGTAGAGAAAATCTGATATTGTGACAGATCTAGTGGCCTGTAAGACCCTAGTTATGGCACTGATTACTAAACTTATCATTGTTTTTCCACAATAAATCAGAACAACAAATTTTACAATATTATAAATTCCAAAACATGTAAGTGAGGCTAACTTGGGTGTGGACTGTCCAGACACATAGGGAATCTTCGAGACCTAGGGCGAGACCACCCTTGGTTGACAAATAGGATAACTGACCCCCCTTGCATCCAATAAATATTATCCACCACCCTGTCCTGTTTGACTAATACGATCTCAACCCCAGACAAACATGATGCCTCCCCCTCTGTCCCAGTCAACTAATACAATCGCCTCATATAACTAATTCCAATCCGATAGCCCTTGGGAAGCCCCTTTCCTCCCCAGACCAATATTTGACTAATACGATCTCAACCCCAGACAAGCATGATGCCCCCTCAACAAATATGAGAGCCACAACTTCCTCTGTCCCAGTCAATGAATACAATTGCCCCAGCAATGCCCCCCATATAACAAATCCCAGTTTCCCTCGGGAAGCGACTTACCTCCCCAGACAAATATATTATCTGTACCATGTTTTCCTGAAAGAACAAGTAGGCCTAAAAGCATTTGCAAGAGGTGTAGGAACAGAAACATTCCCTGAATAACCATTCACGCTGTTCTAACAGTGCCATTTTAAATGTGAACATTACAGGTTGAAAGGTAGTTTCAGTCCTGTTCTCTGTCCCTTTGTACAATATATTACATTAAGATCTTTCTCTGCATTTCAGGCTGCATTCATTGAATATATACATATTTTTTATGACCTGTAATAAAATGTCATATTTGACCAAAGCGCCGGTGCCCGCTACTTTGAAGTGCTGGCTAAGTGCTTCTGTTGCATTAAAGTAACGTCTGCCGTGTCCCTAAGAGACGGACATCTTTGACGAGGAGACTTTTGGGGTAAGTGTTGAAAAGGGAAGATTCAAAGCCCTGGGCAAGGCTTTTGTCCTGTCAATCTTTCTCCCGCTCCTTTTGCACTGAAGCCAGACTTCTGGACAGCTCCGGTTTCTCTGGCCTGCCTTTGCTGCTAAATGCCTCGAGGTGTGCCTGGCACAGATAAGGCCAGAAAGCTCTTTGAGGGTGGCCAGATGAGTTGCACTTAAAAAAATACAATATCCCATCTTTCCTGTTCCCAAGAAATGGAGAAGTCCACTCCGTACGTGCTGCCAAACACACTGAGCTGATTCTGCTTGGACATGGCAACTTGGCGCTGATCTGGGAGAACTGAGCAGTGCTGTCTGTCGTGGATTTAGGGACCTTTCCCATCTTTTCAGATGATACTTTTTTATTACCATAAAATGTTCAATTCAGTTTCAATACAGTGAAAGAAGACCTGTAATAAAGCATAAATTAGATATTTGCTAATATAGCAGGAACACTTTATGATCATCAAAGCGTCTGCTTCTCTGGGAATAGCAGACTAGGCTTAATCACTGTTTTGATGGTGTTGTTTTCTGGACTACTGTTAAAAGCACATGGTGAACAGAGGTGGTCTAAACACCTGAAAGATTGCTGACACCACAACAAGGGGATAAAATGCATGGCCTTTGGAATATATTGTAACAGTTCTGCACCCACCTCAACACATAAACCTAACACACAAACTACTGCTTCCAGACAAACCCACCGGAAGTCATCCAGGAAACAGTCGC
>JBBPDA010086966.1:0-11992 GCA_037974385.1 Arnoldichthys spilopterus
GTTTCTGTAAAGCTGCTTTGTGACAACGTCAGTTGTAAAAAGCGCTATACAAATAAACTTGACTTGACTTGACTTAATCACTACGTCACATTTGGCCTGTTTCCATCTTTCCTGCTGTACATATACTGCTCATTCTTATGTTATGCATACCATGAATGTACATACCTGCGCAAAGTTTTATGTTACCCTGTTCTATATCTTCAATTTGTATTGGTTGCTTTTTTTGTAATGTTTTAATTTTTCTTATTCTTATTTCTATATTCTGCTTCTGCTCTTACTCCACTTTGTTGCACTGAGCATGTAAAAGGCACAAGAGTTTCCCTTGGGATTAATAAAGCTTGACTTTCCAGAAAGATGGTGGCGCTGCAGCAGCACACCAGACACTGTTGTTGTACAGAGATGACTGTATTTTTGCACATCCTGCTACCTTGCACCTGGTAGTCCCATAACTGCACTGGTCACTGTTGCACTGTTGTCTTTGTTCGTACCTGTCTGTCTTTGCACTGTCCTGCAATGTTTGCACATCTTTGCACACAATGCACTTTATGTTGTTAGTTGTGTAGTGTTTGTGGTCCTGTGTTTCATGTAGCACCGTGGTCCTGGAGGAACATTGTTTCATTTCAACGTGTACTGTGTGAACTGTATATGGTGAACTGTGTGAACTTAAACTCCACCTCCAAAGAAACAGAACCCCCAACACATTGTATAAGCAAACCTAACTGACAACAAAACTGTTACTGCAAAAAAACACAACTGGCTAAGAATCACAATACAGTTCTTCTTAAACAAAAACTCGCCTTTCAAGCTGCCTAACCTTTCAGTGCATGCTGTTTAATTCATGGTGGCAGAATAACAATGTTTTAAGTGAGTGAAGAGCAGCTTTGAGTGTCGTTTGGTATAGTTCAACCCTAAGGATGTAGTTTCATACCCACACCTGCAATCATGTCAAAACAAGCACACCTGAGAAGTTTAAATCAAAATGAAAGGAAATGAGCACCATCTTCTGGAAACCTTTGGTCACCACTATCACTGCAGTACTTCAGCTTTTCTTTTAAACAAAGCAACTTCTTACTGACTGAAGCACAGGGAATGCTGTGTTTCCTGTACATTTATGTAAGTGGTAAATCATCTCTAACATCTGAGAAATGGGAAGAACTACTGGGTAATAAAAATGTAAAATTATTAAATAATTCTTTCATAGCACACAACAATTGCAACCCCAAACTAGACCTATCTTAAAAAAGTACCAGAAAATCATACTGCCAAGCAATTAAAAGGCAAGTTCCTATTCAGCTGAGAAGCATTACAGTGCTACAATCAACAAAAAGTATTTAGGAATAGAAATTCCCAATGTTTTTCAAGACCCTTTACATAAATGTAAGGAGTCACTCAGGATAACAAATGTAAAAAAGTGACCAAATGACCACGTCATAAAAATAACCATCAACACATATGGCAAAAACCTGATACCACACACAAAAAAAGACTGGCCAGTGAATCATCTTCATGGCACTCTACATGCCTTTTGACCCTTGTTGTTTAATTTATGGTGACAAAGAAAAGCAAGCAATTGATGACTGTCATTTAATTTGTAGCCCAACCCTGATGGCCTAACATCACGGAATGTGATTAGACTAATTGATAAAATAAATCTACTTGTTGGCAGGGTAACCATTAAAAACTCACAAATCACACAATAAAGCAGGATGCTGATTAGGAATCTGTGAAACAAGTTTTAAATTTGCAGAAATGTGGTCTGAGATGTGTCTTAACCAACACATGCTTGATAATTTCCACACATGGTAGTTACCAGTGATTTAAACTGGCACTACTTGCAGGACAGAATTCATTCATTTGACCTCTCTTAGAAAATGGGAGAATGCACGCCTGTCTATTGAACCCCTTCCATTAACTTAATTTCTGGTGGTTAAGAAACAAACTCCTGTAACAACACAATAACAAAAAATTACTTCCAAAAGAAAACTCTTTCAAAAACCCGTTGCTTGTTTAATGGTGACAAAGAAAAAGTTTTTGACAAAAAAGGTGCTTGTATCATCTAGAGCCAATGATGTCACTGATGACGCTTGGGAATTCATGTGGGAAGTTCTGCCCAGTTGGTTTATGAAATGTGTTGAATCTTGAGCACTTGCCTCAAGACAGAAAGTGCCTCATTATATGGGTTTGTATTAGAGATCTTGAGAGTTTTTTCTACTGCTCTGCTTCCAGCTATTGGAGTGGTGACCACAGGATTTTGCAAGTGCTGAGATGGAGCTATGCACCATGTGCAAATATGTGTTAGTGTTGAAAAACGTTTAATTTAGAATATAGGATATTAATTGCCAACTGTTGACTTTAATATGTTCTTTGGTTATGCATGTTGTCCATTATCACATCCCTGAAAACAAACTCTTATGATCTAATCATAATTCTGCACATGCAGAACAACATTACATAGGGCAATAACTATCAGTTATGTAGGAGTTACTGAATGTTCAATGCTAAAATGCAGATTTTACATGTGGTGTAGACCCCCTGCATTGCAGAGTACATGTGTGTATAAACACTGGACTGTGTGCAGTTTCACCATGGAGACAGATGTGTCCCAAGCATTACACACAGCAAGAGTTCATACTAGAACCAGAAGATATGGTCACAATACACCCGTTTTCTCTCATTTACATTGGCTACCGATCAGATTTCACATTGATTATAAAATACTGTTTTTGATCTACAAAGAACTGAATGGTCTTGAACTACGGTATCTGAGTGAACTCTTGGTCTCTTATGATCAACCACACCTACTTAGATAAAAAGTTACAGGCCTTTTGCTGGTACCTGACATTGCAAAGGTCACAGCAGGGGTAACACTTTCTGTCATAAGGCCCCACAGTTATGGAATAATCTTCCAAACAATGTTCAGGGCTCAGAAACAGTCCAAAAAGTCCAGGCTGAAAACATTTTTGTTTAGTTAAACCTTTAGTTAGTTCTAGATAAGGGGCAGATCTGGAGGGTTTTCTGGCTTAGAGTATTCTGGTAAACTTGGATGTTTGGATGCTGTCCCCACTCGTTTTCTATCACTTACCCTATTTCTGGTTAATCTTTTAAAGGCTTTTAATGCACCCACTCCTATTGAGGAAAGCCCTATGCTCCACAAAACTGACTAAAAGTCACTGCAGCACCACCTGTACACAAGGAACTGCTGCTCCCGCTTTAAACTTAGATTGTTATTATTATATATTTTTTCTTTTCTTTAGGTTGTTATTGCTATCTGGTGTCAACCCGCAAAGAATGGGTTCCCCTTCTGAACCTTGGTTCCTACCAAGGTTTCTTCCTTCAGCTTAGGCAGTTTTTCCTTGCCTCTGTTACCTTTGGCTTGGTCATTAGGGACTCTGAGCTGGATTTCTGTAAAGCAGCTTTGTGACAATGTCAGTTGTAAAAAGCACTATAAAAATAAAATCAACTAGTTAAAAGTAGTCTTTGAATGAGTGCAACTTGCACAACAAAAATATTCCTTTTAAATTTTGCCCTGAAAAAAAATAATGCAGCTCAAACTTCTACAATATTTCAGTTAAGCTGCTGTCCACTGCAGGAACTATGCTACAAAGAGCAAACACAACACACTTTTGAGATTTTCTATCACTATAGATCTTAAGCTACATTGTCACAGCTGTTTACATGTCTTTTCATGCTTGTTGTTTAATTCATGGTGGGCAGAAAAAATATTTTAAGCTTGTGATCACAACCGTTATTTGTTTAGTAGCCCAAACCTGGTGGCATAGCTTCATGCCCATACCTGTCCTTTTTCTAATCAAGCACACCTCCTTAGACTCACTGATGACCTAAAAGCTTGTAGATGAGTGTTAAAAGTATTGAATACTCAACAAATGCCCAAGGGTTCAGTGCAACGGCACCTCTGGGCCTACTTTCACAAATCACAGGGAACTGAGACCAACATAAATACAAAAGTGAAAAAAAAGTTATCTGAGATCAGTGTCTTAACAGATACTTGTTTATGACTTACATTCATGGTGGTTAACATTAGGTTTTAAATTGGCACTGATTGCATGGCATTATCCATTCATTAGACTCTCCTTTGGAAAAGCAAAATCAGCAATCTCTGGAAAGCTACAAATTAAGTTGCAGAAGTCCATTGTCTTAACCAGAATTGGAACATAACATGCCTTGTCTTTTGAAATACAGATGCCTTGTCTATCTTGTATCTCTGTCTTTCATTGCAGTACTTAATCTTAATTTTTTTATTTATTTTTTTATTTTATTTGTTGTATAACTACAATACAGTGCACAAAACATAAAAAATTTACTAATAAACTAGGCACTCTAAACAGATAAACACTAAATGAGCGACTCATGACCTCCATCATCTTTGATGGCCTAGCTTCAGGAATCACATAAGGAAGCAGTTGGTTTTGACAAACATCATTTCAATTGGGAAGAAGTGTGTTGTGAGATAAGACACATGCAGTGTGTGTGGCTTTGGGTGCTCAAACACCTGTTCCTTTGGACATAGTGTTTTGGCAAAGCAAGTATTTATTTTGGTTTTGTTTTAAAATCTCTAATCAAAATTTGAATTTAGAATCTATGTTCAGTGTTGTGTTTTCAGAGTCAGTTTAGTTGATTTAGTAAACTTAGTGCTTTCAGTCAAGCTTCATCATGAGTGAAATAACTTTCATAAATGTCATGACATAAATCTCATTCGGTATTGACATCTCTGTTCACTGTTTTATGCTGAATTCAAATAGATTCACAGTCATTTCTGTAGACTCTGTTTCTCTTTATCACTCAGCTGAAACTGGCTGAGGGAAATATTGCTGATGCAGCAACATTTTAAAATTGATTGATAAAATGCAAATAAAAAGCCAACTTTAGCCTCCTTAGCTAGATCATCAACTGCTGAACCTTGCTTTAGAAAATGAGGTCACAAGCTAAAAGTTGGAATACAATACAGACTCAGTGCCTACAGACAAAATGTTTTTTTATTAGGCATCATCTTGAACACATCATTATTGTTAGGATGACCCCATTACTAATTAGTAAAGAAATGTGTGATTTGCTGATTCACAAAGCTGTTTTCACTAAACAATTTCAATGTATTTTGGAAATATAAATACATTTGAAATGTAATATGTGCAACATTCAAAATACGAATCATGTTTAACACTGTGTTACATCACTTTTCTTTTAAATTATACTTTTTAAAAGCACATTCACACTGTGGTAGCATATACAGAATGAGGCATGGCATTGTCAACCATGGACATTTATTAAAAAGATGTTTTCTTAATGGCAGCATATGCATTTAAAATTCCAATGTTCATAGGTCAATGTTACATTCACTCCTATGCAACTCCCCTATGCCATAAAACTTATGCCTCCCCATACCATGACAGCAGTCTTAATAGTCCTTTTTTTGTCAATTTGTCCCTGAAACAAGCTGAAACATCGACTCATCTGGCCCAACACACAGTCCCATTGTTTTTTGGTCCTGATGTATGGATTTTTCTTTGCATAATAGCGTTTTAGGTTGTATTCTTGTTGCATTCTGATGGACTGTGATAACTGACACAGTATGAGATTTTCTGATTTTGTTTTACAATCTTATGTACTGTACTGTGCAATCTATGCACTTCTGCTCACTGGGCACTTTATTAGAAATCCCTACCTTGTACCTCCACTCCTTATAGATCCACTATATAGGTGTGTTTAATATAGGTAATTACTGTCTATAGCCTGTAATCTGTCACTTTAAAAGCTATATATTCAACAAGAAAGCTACAATTACAGATCTGCTGTCTGAACCAATTGTGATGAAGTCTCTCTATTTCTCTCTGATGTTTCCTCTTTCTTTGTGAATATATTTCTCTTTAACTTTGTCTTTTTACTCTTTTTTTATTTTATCTTTCTTTCATATTTACTTTTTCTCTCTGTTTCTCTCTGATGCTTTCTCTCTGTGATATCCTTCTCTTTCACTTTGTTTTTCACTCTTCTTTATTTTGTCTTTCACGCTTTCCTTCTCTCTCTCTCTCTCTCTCTCTCTCTCTCTCTCTCTCTCTCTCTCTCTCTCTTTATTTTTACTCTTTTCTGTCTCTGTGTCATTGTTTTTTTGCCTAAACCAGTGATATCACATGGGCGCCTGCACAAACGCACATACACACACTCTTAGAACTGGAGCACACTGTTCTCATCATTAGCATATGCTCTCAGAGTGATTAACGAGGTGAGCAGAGAGACTCATGGGATCTGTAGTTCACACAATAGAAAACCAGCAGCAGCAACATAAGCAGCATTATTTTCAGCTCTGCTGACATGAGAAGTTTGGAAATATCAAAAGTTTGGAGGTCAAAGGGCAGTCAAACAAGAACCTGAGCTCACACACCTGTGCCTGGATTATAGAGTATATTTCATGTCAAAAGTAATGAATTGTACTGGAATGCTATGGAATCCCAAAACTACACATATAAATTGGCAATATTCTGATTAAACAAAAATTGATCTGCAAAAATATTTACAGAAAAGTTGAACAATATGATATAATTTAACTGATAACTAGAGAATTGAGGTAATAGAAATAACTGACTGCTTGTTGAAAGCATATTTGACTGTTGTGCTTTAACTCTCAACGCATCTGCATTATGGACCTTTAGGTGTCTGAATATGTCTGAAGTGATAATATTTTTCCATGATCCAGATCCCAGAAATAATGGACACAATGTCTTTAGACTGGATGATAATTTAATGGACAGCAATACTGTGAAGCCACAATTTATGGCTTTCCCACAGCAAAATTTTAAAAGCAGCAGAACTCAAGGTTACTACACAAAATAGCCCTTAATACCGAAGCAGGGGTACAGTCTATAAGATTTATTTACACTTTAAACTAATGCAAAAGCACTAATTACATAAATATTCAGGACAAGTGTTACTGTTCAACTTAGTGCCATCAGAAGTCACATAAGTAGTTAAATGAAGCCAACTTGTGTGCAAATAAAGTGCCATGTGATCTTGAAAGCCCCAGAGTTTGTTAGAAAGCATGTCTAATCATGCACCATTATTGTTAGTATATAGCACAACTCTCCTCCAAGTGCATCACACTGTCCAAAAAGGCTGCATTAGTAGCAGTCCAAAAAGAGACGCTGAACATGAAGCGATGATGAAACAAAAATGTCATTCAAATAAAAATAAGTTATTAAAAACAGTTTACATGAAGGTACTTTTAACATTTACTCAGTTTTATGCTACAGGTCATCAAGCATTGATGGGTGAATGATTTCTCACAAGTGGAGGAATTCTGTTGAAAATCCTCTACATTGTGGATTCGAACCCTTGTGATGAAGAGCAATGTTGTTTGCAATGGTTTGCTGATGTTGTGTAGCTTCGAGATAGCATCTCCAATATGTATATGCATAAAATAATTACTGATCATTATTGATATATTGTATAGTAAAATATATTTTTGACCACATCAACCACACTTGTTCTAATATCTAGCTAATCAATAGATTACAGCTCATACCTGAGAGTTTTGGTGGTCATGTCAGCCGCGGTGATGCCATGATAAATCAGTGTTTCATTCCAAATTGGATTCAGTGTGTTCTTCAGGGTCTTAGTGCGTAATTTGTTTGCCTGATGGAGAAAAAGAGAAAAGGATAAGCATGTGAGAGAGACAGATTTTGGAAGCATACTGATCTAAATTGAAATTACAACTCATTACTTTGTGAATACCCCTTTCCATTTGTTATTTTGTATGTTAATTGTGATTGTCGCTTCTGCCAATAAAACACTGACATGAGAGAGAGAGAGAAAGAGAGAGAGGGTGGGGAAGAGAGAGAGAAAGAATGAATGATTTAGAGTGAATATAAACAGATTAATGGAAAGAGTGAATAAGAGAGAGACCCTCACATTCATCACATAATGAAATCTGTCCCATGATCTCCATTATTTAAAGAGGTTTTTGTCTAAACAGTACCCTGACAAAAATCTGTCTGAACCTGACAGTAGCTTGTCAAAAGCTGAACTCAACAGTAGCCTGAGAAAATTCTACCTGAGCCCAACAGTAACTCAACATTTTTGTCTCAACAGGACAATAACCTGAAAAAATTCTGCCTGAATGTAACAGTAGCCTGACAAAATCAGCCTAAAAAAACCCAGTTACAGCATGACAAAATTTTTCCTTAACTTACAGGTAACCTGTCGAAACTCTATCTGAACAAATGTGTAGACCAACAAAATTTAAGTAGCATGACAAAATTTTGACTCAGTCAACAGCTGTCAGACAAAATTCTGTATGAAAATTATGGTAGCCTGATAAGTTGCACAACAACATTTTTAAACTCATAGTTGCCCAACCAAATTCTGTCCAAACTCAATCTGAGCTCCCAAAAGGTATTAGTCAGGCTGCATTGAATTTAGACAAAAATTGTAAGTTTTATTAGCTCTTACATTTTATTAGAACATTCAGCATGGTAAATATACAGTTTGAGACTTGTAGCGTAGTTTAGACTGTTCAATTTAGACTGGCTTTTTCAGCATAGAAAGGCTTAACAGAAACTGTGATGTATTAAGTAACAAAATCAAATGTAGTAAGAGAAAAAAAGAAAAGAATCTCAGTTTAGCAACTAGTTAAGCAGTTTTCTGATAATTATGACTAAACAGAGAAGATGTCACAGCAGCCAGTAAATTTGCATTTATGCAGTTTTTCAGATATTTAGTCCATATTCTGTTGTTGGCATTTCTCTGGATTAAGTTAAGACACTCTTCTCATCTAATCTAATTTAAAGCAAAACACAGTTCCTCACATGTCTAAGCTCCTGTGAGCAAGCCAAGGGGCGACAGTATCAGGGAGAACAAGAGAAAAAACAACAGGGTAAAGCTTGCCTTTCCTGCCAATGTGAATTATTAGAATCAATGGATCAGGGGGTGTTCTTTTCTCTCTCTCTCTCTCTCTCTCTCTCTCTCTCTCTCTCTCTCACACACACACACACACACACACACACACTTTCTTTTCTACAGACTATCAAGGAAAATGTTTTTGCACACTGAAGATACACCTTTCTAGATAACTACTGTCCTGAGTAATTTATTGTGTAGTATAGACAGTTTTTTTGTTGAGTAGTTAAATCAATGATCCACTAAATCAAAGTCACTAAATTACATGAGTGAATTGTGAACGCAGGATAAAAGTAAAGAAGATACAAAAACAGATTTAGTTTTCAACATATTAATTTAGGCAGCATCATCCTGTCAAGTTCACATTTTGAAATGTAATTCCTATAAGCTTCTTGACCATTTTATACAATTCAAAGTTTACAGCTTGTTTTCTTTCAATAAAAAGTTGTGAGAGGAGCTCCTTGACCATAATTGCATGCAAGTAGGTTTTAAACAGATTAAGGCAGCTGAAAGAACATTTTGCCTGTTCTCTACAAGAACTGGGAGGTATCTTTTTTAAGGGTAGCCATAACGTTACCTAGAAAAAAGGCTAAAAATTGGCCAGTGGAGAACTTATCCTCTTCCAGACTTCTGCACATTTCACAAAAAGGATTAGTAAGGGAAACAGAAACATCATTAATTTAATATTTTGCCAACTGACTCTAAATTAAATGAATGTTTCAAATTAAGTGCATATTTCTTGCCCATCTTTTTTCTAAAAATTGCTTGTTTTGTGAATATGTCTAGCACAGGGAAATATGTTTTCACCTTAAATCAGGACTGCTTACCCAAAATTACCCAAACTCTTTGTTTTTTTTCTCTCATGAACATCTGCATATTCTAATTGCAAATTGTACCATTCTTGATCAGAGCTGTCTGTAGAGTTCTATTAGGAGATAGCATAAATGCAAAAATCCACAAGCATTCCACTGTACCAACTAAGCCTACAGTGTTGGCCAGGGGTCCTACATCAGGGTTACAGCATTTTGCTCCTCTTGCAAAAACTCATACTTGGGGGAGCTAGAAGTAAAAAGGTATACCAGGTATACAAGGTGTACTCTAAACTGTAGCCACAACAACGTATGTACACAGCTTTATGTCGCAATGTTGGGTTGTTTTAGGAAGTAAATGCAGGCTTACTTATAAACACAAAGGGTTTATTAAACAAAATGACAAACACTAAGAACATAAACTGAGGAAAACAAACACATGGATGACTACACGGGAAACGACAGAGGCAGGAAGACATACAAGGACCGATGAAGACAGACAGAAACACAGGGGTTAAATAATGCACACAAATGAAGGACACCTGGCATGGGGAGTGGCAGGGGTGTGGCTAAAACACAACATGTGGAGATGAACACATGGCTAACAAACACAGACAAGAACACGTGACTAAGGGAAACCGAATCAGACGGGCCTCACAGCTCTGGTCCTGGACCCATAAGACACGAAGGCGCCTGCAACGTCTGGGCGGAGCCAGGAGGCGCCCGCGGCGTCTGGGCTGAGCCGGCGACGGCTGGGGGAAGTAAGCCGAAGACAGTGGAGTGCAAGCGTCAGGGTGGAGCTAGGCGTAGGTGGAGATGTCTGGGCAGAGCTGGGCGGAGGCAGCGATGTCAGGGTGGTACTCACAGGGTCCAGTGACTTGGGGGCAGGACACAGCAGCTTCAGCGCCATGGGGGTGGTACTCTGCGGCTTCACTAGTGCAGGGGTGGAGTCCTCTGGTGACCCTAACGTGGGGGTGGAGCTTCTCGGCAACTTCCATGATGCGGGGGCGGAGCTGCTCTATGATTCGGAGGCGTGGCTCAGCGATTCGGAGGCGGGGTTCGGTGACGTCGGTGACGTGGAGGCGAGGTTCCCAGACAGGGAAGCTTTTTCTTTTTTTTTGTTTCATTTACATAGCCCACCTATTGACACAATTTTTAGTTTGCACGCCATTGCATCAACATAGTTTTTTTGTGTGTGCACCCATAAACCCCCCTCAGCTTTTATTTGAGCACCTGCCCATCTGCACAGGTCTCTGCACACCCATGTTTGTGACATATAGTTTGGGCTTTCATGCAGCTGAGATAGCTGAGAAAATTCTGTTCATTAATGTTTGGTGTCCCTAAACCACTGCATTCCATATAGCCTCAAAAGGGAAGCCCCAGCTGCCCCAAGTACAAGCAGCAGTCAAGCAACATTTCAACCAGCTGGTTTTTTTCTCTCTCTCTCCCCTAACAAGATCTGACATTACAGTCTGGTCTTGGGTCAGCCTGTATTTGGTCAACAACCATGTTTTCGGGGTGCTGAGGTGAGAGGCCATTGTTTCTTGATTTTCTGTCGTCTCCCTCTCCAGACACTAGACAACCCCTGTATATGGTCAGGGCAAATGCCACTGTTGTGCTTGTCCCCAAAAAACAGCAACAGAAGCTAGGTGTGATAACATGGACTGGCTGTGATAAGTGTGTCTTTGAATAGGGCTGGGTCAGTTGGGAAAGGCTGCTCAGGGTCAACTGCATGCCACTGGGGATGTGACTTTCCTCCCCACACACACAATTTCCCTGCTCTTGGACCTGTATATGCTCTTTTTCCTCCAGTCGCTGCACCTGTCAGTCCTGCATCTTTTGTGGTCTCTGCTGCAGTCTACTATGCTCTAGGTAACCTGTTTATGTCCTTTGCTTGTGCCTCTTCACCAGTGTGGTCTAAGAACATTCGACAGAAACACTGAGCATTTGGTTTGGAACACAGAAGAAAAATAACCTGTAGAGGCTGATCACACTCAATGTTAATAGAAAATCTATTAATCTATGTAATGCATCTTCTCACATACACATTATGTTGTGGCCTAGTGGTTAGGACAGGGCCCTTTGGACCTGAAAGTTGCAGGTTCAAGTTCTGGTCTGGAAACTATTGACGTACCCTTGAGCAAGGTACTATCCCACTATACTGCTCCATGTCTTGGAAATCACTTTGGATAATGAAAGAATAAATGTGTATTATTAATTGTTTCAAACTTCTACAATACAGCAGTCATATTGTAAACAACATCATTAAGATATATATA